>CM035134.1:116273946-116473946 GCA_020205605.1 Panax ginseng
CCAAAATAGATAAAAGAAGTCACAGTCAAGACACATGGACGGGCCTTGGCCGCTTTTTTTTCATGCTGGCCATATATCATCAGCATGCGGTCTTGGCGCTTGTATAGGTTTCACCCAAATTACAGTGTTTTGCGATTTTTGACCATTTTCTCCTACTAATCTTCATAACTTCAGTTATACACATCCAAATTAGTCCGTTTTCGATTCTATGGATTTGTAATTCATAGAACTACAACATACTAGAATTCTGACAATTTATAAAAATATTAACCAACCTAAAATTTGATCCAAAACACATGTTCATACTCTATTTTCATGTTTTAAACACATTTAGCGAATTCATTCACTACAAATTCGTTACTTAACCGATTAACATGATTTAAACTACGCCGCTTTCGTTTTTTCACATATTAACATAATCCAACCTCAATTTACAGATTATAACACATATAGGGCATAAAATTTTGTACTTTCTAAAGCTATAACATATGAATACACACTAATATTCACTTCTCTTCTTCAAACCCATTTTCCATGAACTCTCTTACTACAATCATGTATAAATAACAACCAATTGATTACATAAACTAATTTTAACAATTATAATATGGAATTCACACAATCCAATATTAGAAATTTAGAACATAAACTTAGGTTTTCATACATTTAATGCTTGATTTCTTTACAAGATGGTCACAAGCTTTAGCAATCCTTTTTCCTCTTTTTGATAATCTTAGAAAACCCTTTCCCAAACCACTGTATTTTATCTCTTCCTCATCAAGCTCTCTCTCTCTCTCTCTCTCTATGATATTTAGCCTTAGAAATAAGACACGAAGAATAATTGATATGGCTTTCACTCATGTATCCTTCCGTTAGCAAAATAATACGTCTACTTCAGTTACAATAATCCAAAGGCCACAAGGCCTTGTTTGGCCACATAGCAATTCCCCCAAACTGAATTATTTTAATAATATTATATTATATAGTTTTTATTTGTTACACCCGTAACCAATTTTCATAACTTTCAATAATAACTAAAATAATTATAATTTTTATTATAATTATTTTGATGATTAATAAATAATTATATATCTAATTTAATTAATAAATTAGATTTAAACATTACTTTATTTAATATACTTATTTTCTTTCATATTAAACAACTCATTTAATTTAATTAATTCATTAAATTAAATCTTCAAAGAACAAAATTTACCTTTGCTTTAATTTAATTATCATACACACGTAACTAAATTATTATACCACAATTTCATAAATTATTTATTTTTCTCAATAAATAAATTATTTAAAATATTTATTCAATTTAATAAATATTTAAGATTAATTACAAAATTCATTTAATTCTTTACTAGTTAACTCAACTATTAAACCCCACTTTCCCAATATATGAATATATATTTCTCTTCACACCAGATCACATATTTCAAAAAATATAGCACGTATATATACATACTAAAACTCAAAACATCTTATAATAAGAATTTTAATTATTAAATTCCTATTTTAATAACTTATAAAAATTCGGGTTGTCACATCCTTCCCTCCTTATAAGGATTCCATCCTCGAAATCACCGAAATCCTACCTTACTAAGGTTTTCACAAAATCTCCTTCACAATTATCGTTGAATAACTTCAACACATTAACTTAACAAAAAAATTACATATATATATATATATATATATATATATATATATATATATATATATATATATACTTCATTCATTTTCTTCAACAACTTTTAGGTTTTATTACATAACCTTCAATTAAACACAGTCATATATCAAATATTATATATATTTTTAACTCATTCATTTCCTTTTCTAAGGATCGTTAACATAAACCCTCGGGATATTACATTCACCCTTTCTTCTAAGAATTTCGTCCTCGAAATTTTATTTATTTATCTTTATTCATTCAATCTATCAAAATAGATTTTTACGTTAATACTTTATTCATTCCTTGGGTTCTATAACCACTTTCTTTCCACAACGATCTTTCTACAGTTATTAAACTGTTCTATTAAAAGTCTTACATTATTCTTTGATAACTCATCTCCTCCTCATTTCAAAATTTATTTTCTCACTTATTCAGTATATTAATCATTCATTGTCGCATTCTACGACTTACTTCTTTCTAAGGAATACTCTCCTTTTCACTTCCATCGTGCAGAATAACAAGAATCTTCCATAATTATTCAATAATTGGGAAGTAGTATGAATAACTCAGGAATTTAAAAGATTCCAAATCATGTTGAGTGGTCACAAGACCTTGAACTACGTCCACAGTTATAAGTACTCTTTCAACTAAAACCTTAACGATCGTTTAGACTATAAGGACTCCGTACTTAGGGTGTTAAGCCCTTAAAGACGATGTATTAACGCATACAAACATTTAAACATTATGCGTGTGTCCATAGTATTAAGTAATCTTTCAACTTAAACTTTAACGATCATAAGACTATAGGGACTCCTCGTACTTAGGGGGATCGGTCCTTCGTCTGATGTATTGTGCACAAACATCTAAACGCCTCCGTAATCCCTATAAAAGGGTTGTTCATCTCGACTTTTCAACATCGAATCCGCACTAAAACAATTTGGTTTGGCATAACTTTGCAAGAAAGCGCTTGAATTTCATGAACATCTTTCAATATTCGCTCAAATTTGAATCAAATAGCATGACTACAACAATTCGGATATCAATCTAAAAATATATATATATACTCATATCTTAAAGAAATCTCAAAATCCTTTTATGACGTCATGATACCGCATTTGTATTTACGATCCGTTTGAGGATTCCGTCATTTGGTGATTTTATCATACTACATCATACCATAGTAATGACGATCCTTAGATCACATCTAACACTAAGTAATACTGCATTGATGACTCCATCATTTTTATCATCTCTGCACTAGGTTGCATGATGCATTGATGATATAAAAAAAATACATTTTGATATATTTCAAATCATTTTTGTCTAGCCAAAGCAATTAGCATAGACATACGAATAATGTAAAACCCCAAAATTTACGAATAAAGATTTAATTTCTCGAAATATTTTTTTATATTATGGTGTGGATTTGAGATAATGTTGCAGTTGTGGGTAGTATTTATAAATTTTGCAAAGTATGCAAGTTGTTGTATTATATTCGATTGGTCGGAGAATATTCTTTTTTGTCGGGGAATATCCGTATGATGGTACAATCATTGGTGGAACCCACAACGGAATTATTGTCGGATTGAGAAAATGACAAAAATATTTTTATGAAAATAACGGTGAAACTTTTTACCGTTAAAAGCCATTGAAACACCGGTGTTAAAAGTACGATGTCTGGCGTGGTTGCAGTAGTAGTACGGTATTGATTATTGATGCTTACGTGAGAAGTCACTCAGTTTTGTTCAATTATTGCTATAGTAATTGTTGCATAGTATCTCACGTTATTTGATTCAATTATTGTCGATATTTTATATATTATTAAATCAATAATTGAGATGATGAGTTATTAATATTATTATTTGCAATATTAATGATGTCTAGAAGTTACGCCGAGGAGAGGTTTGGTCACCTAATTGGCATGATAGGGAGAAATCCTTATTGGAAAGCCCCTCTTTTCAGGAGAACGACTTGGTCGATTAATATTATGAATTATAATAATGATAATAAATGTTGTTAAATATATTGAGGTATCTTTTTATGAAGTCACGGAGGTTTATATATATATATATATATATATATATATTATGTATAAATTTTGTTTTATTAGTATTATTAATGTAATAAAAGCGGAAAAGCTTTTTTATATAAAGCAGAATACTTTTATAAAGTTATTTATTTTATTAGACTATAAATAGAATTTATTATATTCTATTATGCATAGTGTTGCATAGTGCTGCGCATAGTGTTTTGCATAGTAAAATCTTTTTATATAAAGCGGAATACTTTTATAAAGTTATTTGTTTTATTATATTTAAATAATATATATATATATATATATATATATATATTTAGAATATATTATAGTTTATTGCATAGTATCCTTTCCATTTTCCTATAAATAGGATACTTAGTTAGAATTGAATTCACACCAGAAATTTAGAGAATTCTCTTCTATAATCTTGAGCGTATTTTTTAGAGTTTTAAGAAGCTTTGAGCGTAGTGCAAGTTTTCTTAAAGAATATCCTCGCCCTACCAGTCGGAATACTCTTCTTTTACGATAAGGGATATTATTATTATAGTAAGGGGTATTATTTCTTTCGTATTCATGAAGAGAACTTCTATTATTCCATTCTTTTTATTACTGTTGGAATAACTTTTGTATCACGTGAGCTACCCTATACTTGGTGAAATTCTTACATTATTCCATTCTTTATCATTATGTTGGAATAACACCTTCATCTATCTGATACCGCATACAGTGGTGAAATTATTACATTATTCCATTCTTTATTATTTCATTGGAACATCTTTGTCGGTGCATTTACGTATGAAATTCGGTTAATTATTTATTATTTTGTTAGAATATCATATAACTGTGATTTTACGCGTGACTGATTAAGATTATTTATTCTTACGTTGGAATATCATACATTGCATTTACGCATGACTTTGGTTCCGTTATTTATTATTACATTGGAATAACTTTGTTTGTGCGATCTATCGCATGCACGGTGATTTCTTTTGTTATTCCATTCTTTATTATACTCACTTGGTTAAAGTTTTGACTTCTATACTCCATGAAATTAGTTGAATATCCTTGATATTTGCGCTTCATCTAGTATCTTTTCATGAAAATATTCTTCTGAGCATTCTTGAATTTTACTCTTACAAAGAAGTATCATGTTGACAATTTGGGACGTTATTAGTTCTGGATAAATTAATTCTTGAACTTGTTTTATTGAATTCTTATATCATTGTCATCATCCTTATGTTTATATTATGTTGAAAGTCATCGTGGCATGTAGTGCATAGATGGACTTGGTATGATTATGACCGAGGATTAATCGGTATAATCATTAATAGTAATGTTACAAATGATGTGGTAAAAGTCCTCATTGGCGAGTAGTGCATTGATGGACGAGTTGTTGGCATGATCATGACCATTGATGAATATACGAATATCCTTGGCCCGTAGTGCATGGATAATTTGTGGTTGTGATCTTAATGAATATCCTTGGGTAGTAGTGCGGGGGATGATGTGGATTATTTATTGTGAGTCCCGGTGATAAAAGTGATGAAAAACCTTTTAAATCATAAAAGATAGTAGCTTTTATTCTCTACTTGACTCTTTTAATGGATTGCTTATTCCGCTACAGTTAAACTTGATGTTTCTTATATTGTATCAGTTTAACATTGTTGAATGCTAACAATAATTTATTATGCATTATTTTAGTCATAATATTTCTTACTGGGTTAGTTGAGCTCACCCTTTTATTTTCATTGTTCTCTTCAGAAAATGAGAACGTAGCAGGGACTGGTCGGGAAACGGAGTGACGGTCCAGATGATAACATTAGTAGTCCTCGCTATTCTATGAAATAGTATGATAATAAATGTATTGAGGACTTATTTTGAGTTTGAATACTGTCTAGAAGACAATATTTGTATTAAAACTCACAGCTCATGTTGTATATTTAAGATTGTATTTGTATTTTGTACCATGTATTTGGCAACTCAAAATAGCTGATGTATACCTATTTTTTGGGGCGTCACGTGATGATTGGTATCAAAGCTTAGGGATATGATCCTGGTGAGATGTGAGACAAGAACTAGGAGGAGAGGGGAATTCCTTCGCTAGTATGACCTACCTAAGTTTATTTGGTATTTAATTGGTCGGTCAGAGTATAGGGATAATATGTGATAGGTTAATTAACCCTTGTTTTGTGGCAGTGTTTGAAAATGGCATCTGAAAATATTGAGATCAACAATGAAGCACATGAGACCGTTGAGTCACCAACGGTCAATATCCAGGATAATGTGCAATAGGAAGACAATAATCCTCAGGTAAATAACAACACCAATCAAATGATGAATGATGGAACGTTCAGAGGCTTTATGCAATTCATACAACATCAGGTAAGAGAGACTCATGTTCAAAATATAGGTGGAAACAATGGCAACCCACGGTTGGTGGTCGCTTCATGATTCAAGGCTGGGACCACCGGAGTTTTTGGGAAAGCCAGACCCACTTAAGGCAGAGACGTGGATTAAGCAGATCACCAAGATATTTGATGTCTTAGAATGCTCAGAGGAGCAAAAAGTTCCATTCACCACCTTTATGTTGCGTGAAGAAGCAGATCATTGGTGGGAATCTGTAAAACATACCCAGCCTGACGCACTCAAGATGTCTTGGGAGAAGTTCCAAGAGCTGTTCAACGACAAGTACTTTCCCGAAAGTATTCGTCACATGAAGGAGGTGGAATTCATCAAGTTGGAGCAAAACAATATGACCGTGTTGCAATACGAGGCTAAATTTGCGGAATAATCCCGGTTTGCATCCCATATGGTTGATAATGAGGAGCGAATAACGCGAATGTTTCTGCGAGGTTTGAAACCAGATATACGATAATACCTCATTTCTCATAAACTTTATTTATATTCAGATGTTGTGAATAGGGCTCAGTTATTGGAGCGCGATAATGAGTTAGCACAACCAAAAGGCAACAACCAACAACACGATGATAATTATACCAGTGGCAACGGCCATCGGAACAATGATAACCATCGTGGGAGAAATTATCATGCCAAGAATGGTAACCACTTCGGTGGGAATCATGGCCAAAACAATAAGAATGGACATTTCAAGAAGAGGAGGTTCAATAATGATGGAAAGATAGCAGCATCAGCACCCATTTCAAAGGAAGAAGAACGACCACTGGTCGTATGTTTCAAATGCGAATAGGAGGGACACATCCATCCAAACTGTACGCAGCAATCCAAAGCGTGTTTCAATTGCGGAAGAGAAGGTCACCTAGCTCGATTTAGTCTTGTAGTAAAGTCAAGTCCAGCTGGAATAGTGATGCCAAAGGATGCCTCAGACAAGTCAAAGCCGGTAGTTTAAGTAAGAGCGTTTGTTGAGGAACCCAAACAAAGTTATCACGGGTAAGTTAATCATAAACGCTTACGAAGTCTATACCTTATTCAATACCGGTGCTACCTATTCTTTTATCTCTCTTGTTTGCGCTCAACATTTAAATTTGACTCCTGAGAAATTAGACTTCGACTTATCTGTTGAAACTCTGTTAGGAGAAGCGTTCGTAACCTCCACTATTTATAAATCTTATTTGATTCAAATCGACACTTTCACGTTACTTGTCGATCTTATCTCTTTGAAAATACTTGTCTTTGATGTGATTTTAGGAATCGATTGGTTAACTACTCATCAAGCTTTTTGTAAGGTTGTTATCTTTCATATTCCTAACCAACCTGTTATGCGAATTCAAGCAACCAAACCACTAAAGTCAATCACTGTCATATCGAGCCATAAGTAAAGAACCCCGAGCCTTTCGCTAGTGACTATCCAAGTCTTGGATGAGAGTCACAGTTTTGAATGACATTTCTATTGTTAATAAATTTCCTGACGTATTCTTGAAGACTTCTTGACCTACCCCAGAGCGTGAAATCGAATTTTGTACTGACCCAAGTACAAAATCCCATTTCTAAAACCCTTAAATATTTCTTCAACTAAAACGAACGTAACATGCGCCAAAGACGTTGGCTCGAGCTGTTAAAGATTACGATCGTACCATTCAATACCATCGTGGAAAAGTGAACGTGGTAGCTGGTACGTTGAGTAGAAGATCGTATGCGTTTACGAGTGCGAATATACGAACCCACGTGAAGATATAAAATATATGAGTAGAATCGACTTTAATCGATAAAGTTAAAGCCGTGCAAGCTACATACTCAAAGCTGATGAACACAAAAAAGAAGGTTCAAGAGGGCGTTATTCTAGAAGCAAGAATCGATGAAGAGAGGAAATCTCAACCCTCGATTTAATTGGTCCATTTGAAATCCTCGATTAAGTAGGAACTGTGGCTTATAGACTCGTTTTACCGCCAAGTATGTCGTGTGTTCATAACGTTTTTCACGTATCGATGTTACGTAAATATGTGGACGACCCAAACCACATTATTGATTTAGAACCGGACGAGATAGCGGATAATTTAACGTATGAAGATGTACCTGTTAAAATCTTGGAATATATTCTACGCACAAAGGTTATACCTCAAGAGTTAGAATCTGACGAGGTATCCTCATCATTAGAAGCATACAGTGCGTGCACGTAAATTTCGAGGGCAAAATTTCATAAGGAGGGGAGATTGTAAAATCCCAAAATTTACGAATAAAGATTTAATATATTTTTTTATATTATGGTGTGGATTTGAGATAATGTTATAGTTGTGGGTAGTATTTATAAATTTTGCAAAGTATGCAAGTTGTTGTATTATATTCGATTGGTGGGAGAATATTCTTTTTTGTCGGGGAATATCCAAATGCGATGGTACAATCATTAGTGGACCCCTGGCGGAATTATTATCGGATTGAGAAAACGACAAAAATATTTTTTATGAAAATAACGGCGGAAGTTTTACTGTTAAAGCTGTTGAAACACCTTATAGTTAAGCGTAAAAGAATCTGGCGTGGTTACATAGTAGTATTACGGTATTGATTATTGATGCTTACGTGAGAAGTCACTCAGTTTTGTTCAATTATTGCTACAATAATTATTGCATAGTATCTCACATTATTTGATTCAATTATTGTCTATATTTTATATATTGTTAAATCAATAATTGAGATGACAGAGTTATTAATATTATTATTTGCAATATTAACGATGTACAGAAGTTACGCCAAAGAGAGGTTTGGTCAATTTAATTGCACGATAATAGGAGAAATCCTTATTGGAAAGCCTCCTCTTTCACAGGGGGCGACTGGTCGATTAATATTGTGAATTATAATAATGATGATAATGTTGTTAAATATATTGAGGTGTCTTTTTATGAAGTCACGGAAGTTTATATATATATATATATATATATATATATATATAAATTTTGTTTTTATTAGTATTATTAATGTACTAAAAGCAGAAAGCTTTTTATATATAAAGCAGAATACTTTTATAAAGTTATTTATTTTATTAGACTATAAATAGAATATATTATATTCTATTATGCATAGTGTTTTGCATAGTAAAATCTTTTTATATAAAATGAATACTTTTATAAAGTTATTTGTTTTATTAGACTATAAATAGAATATATTATATTCTATTATGCATAGTGTTGCATAGTACTGCATAGTATTTTGCATAGTAAAATCTTTTTTCCAATCCATCCAACCTAAGGGTATTACGATTCATGAAGAGAACCAAATACTTTATTATGAATAACTCAGTATAGAAAACAACTACAACTTTATTACTACATTTGTTGTCGTGCAAAAAAAAATACAATCCATATCTTTGTGTGTTTTTAATAATACCTGTTACTACATTGTCATGTCAACTATGGTAAGTTTTAAACACCTCACATTGATACACCTTACATTGAAACATTACATAAAAGTCGAGTCGATAAATTGTTTTAGAAATTAAAATCTTTGGGAAGTGCTCGAGAAACAACCGTACATAGGAGGCCATGAATCTAAGTTATGATAGATATCATATGTCCGGAGAATTATCCTTGGTTGATCCGATAGACCCCAAAGAAAAGCGAGAAGATTACTATCATGTTCCTTCCAATGGTGAGTCTTCTCTTGACATATAACTATCTCCACTTGTCTCGGATTGAACATTATATTTCAAATAAACTCCAAGATCATATAGGTAGTGCTCGTAGATATACTCGGCAAGTGGATGTGCACAACCACATCTTATGATAACACTTCGTTGTATGTCATTAGACATCTTGTATGATAGTGGCAAAACACCCTTCAAAGTTGGGTTCACCTCACCTATTCGGTTCACCAAAATTAAATATCAAATAGCGTATCTATCGACACACTTATCTAAAGTTCTCAATAAAATTATTTCCATACTATTTAGGGAGAACCTCAATGACTATAGACCAGATTTCTATTCCCTGTTATCCCCCAGCTCGACCCGCTACACTCTTATTACTTGAAAGGAATTGTGAAGCAAAAGGGTGAGCCACAACTAGCTCGATAAAGAATATCATGACTAAAGATAATTAAATTATCAATAGCCTTCATCGTAATAAATCGGAGATTTAGAACATATGGTAGATGATAAAACTTTTCAACCATAGTTGCGGTGGAACGAAGCGATCCATTAGAAGAGTCAAATAGACCTATAAAGTCTATTATCTTCTCCATGTTAAAAGTCCACCAACAATGTTTTATTCACTGTAACATCAATCAAGCAGTTTCCTTTCCACAATCATATGAATAACTCATAATCATAATTGTGGTTCTAATTTTCTCTTCTCATCGAGGGCGAAGATAATTTTCATCACTGTCTTTACGAAACATCAAAGATCATGGTTATACCAAATCACAGTTCATGTTCATAATCATACTAATAAATTCATTTTTTGCACTACTGGGCAAAGATATTCATTAACGATTCATCTTTTCTTACATGGGCGAAGATATTCAACAACAGTCATCTTTGCACTACATGCCAAAGATATTCAACAACAGGTCATCTTTGCACTACGGGCCAAAGATATTCATCAATAATTCATCTTTTGGCAAAGCAACAACATGCCAAAGATATTAATATCTCGAAAGAAATATATAATCATTTTGAATTTATATAAACAATAATTATAACCATGTTGATCAATTCACCTTTGCTTAAGCTAAAAATATTCAATTTAAATTCAATGGTCATGATCATACCGATCGACAATTCATCTTTTACTCTTGGCCAAAGAGAACCCATAGTCACGATCGTACCAATAATCTACCCATCTTTACACTCAAGTCGAAGAATTTTTCTTCACAGGGGTTATAAAAATGTTATATATGATAATAAAAACAATATGATCAAAACATGGATTTAATTTCAAGAGTAAGATTCATAAATCAGCGATAATTTGGTGAGAAAAAGAAACCAATTTTATCGTGAATAGTACCCTATGAATAGTAACTCGTGAATAGTAAATGAAAGTAACAAAAAGATAAACTTTCACAATAAAATCCATATCAATATTTATAACACCTTAATCCAAATGTTATAAATCACTTAATAATCTCATAATCTAATATCATTAATATTACCACAATATCTTAATCATTTCTTAAACTTATAAATAATTTATTTTAATTGTTTACACTTTACTAATTAATGCATTTAATCATCCTAAAATGCCAAACTCATAAGATTTCATCACCAATAACCAACAACCTCATCAAAAATCTGCATATACCATATATAGGATTCCCAAGCCATAAAATCCTATTTTTCAATTTTGTTACTTCACATAACATATTTAATTCATTTACTCATAACTAGTCCATTTTCATGAAAAATACCAAATCGGTTCAAAAATATTTTTTTTTTGGGATTTAGCGAGAATATAGTCCCATATTGAACATATATTTTTCTCGAATTTTTAAAATTCATTTACTATTTTTCACATGGCCAAAAGCGCGAATATTTAGACATTTATCATAAATTGTACTTTTGTCAAAAATTCCAAATTTCTGAGAGTATACTGATGTTATATATATGTACTCCCAATAAAAAATTTCACCAATTTTGGAGTTAACCACAAGGAGTTATAAGGGTTTACTTTTAAAATAGTCTTTTCTCATAAAATTCATAACTCTAATCTATACATCCAAAAATCACCATTTTGGACACAATCGAGAAAACTCATCAAAATATCATTTCAAATTTTTCCAGAATTTTTGAAAGGTCGGAAAAATTACAAAGCGAAAAAAAACATAATAACCTTAAAATCCCTTTACCTAAAAAAAGCGGTATTTAGCGTATTGGAATATAGGAATGTAAAAGCGAAGGAACCTTGCCTTTGAATAGCAACTCTCAAAGTATCTAAATACTCACAAAATACGCTTCGATAATATAGAGAGAAAAGAAAACTTATATTTACGGTGTGATTTTCAATTCTAACAAGCACTCTATTTATAGGAAAATGTTTAGCTTGCAAAAGCAGACTTGACTTTCTTTACTGATGGCTTTACACTACTACTATTGCCACCCACCACATTTGAATTAAATTTCAGCACATTTCTTCACCAACCATAGGTGGGGCCCACTAAATTCTAGAATTTTCCACCAAAATGATAAATTAAAACTTAATAATTTTGAACGGTCACCTCTTAAAATTCATAACAAATCATACGTTCATTTTTAACGGTTCAAAATTTGTGGACATATACTCAACTTATATATGTATAACATATCCAAAAAATCACAGCGATCAGCGGTCGGATTAAAAATTATAACTCACACGATATATATCGTAAAGAATCTTTTGATTTGATTTTTAATACCTCCATTCAGACAAAAATCTTGATAAAACACCTCAACATTAATTCCTTCATTTATAACCACATAAATAAATAAATCATCATTTATATCGCATCAAATAAATATTTCCTTATCATATAAATCAATAATTAATTATTCACAAATAATATTCTGAGAATCACAATTATAATGACGGTGGTTCGAGGAAGAGGGGCTTTCAGATAAGGATTTCTCTCCTTCTTGGCGGCGCAATTAGGTGACCAAACCTCTCCTTGTGAGAACTTTCTAGACATTGCCAATAATCTTTATCTAATAATATTATTCAAATAATATGAATTATTGATCGATAATGAAATCTTTGTGCGGTGACAATTATTGAAACAACAATAATATAAAATATCAATAGCTTGACAATTATTGAATCAATAAAATAAAATATTGAACAGTAATTACTGTAACAATTATTGAGTAGTGCCTTCTTACGTAAGAATCAATAATTCAAAAAATTTATGCAATCTGGTGTGTCTTCTTTGTGCGACCACGCGTATTCTTGTATTTTAACCACCGGGTATTCAATGAGTGTTAGCGGTAACAAACTACGTCGTTATTTATAAAAACTCAAACTTGTCATTTTCTTTCATCAAGCGGTTATTACATTATGGGGCCCCTAAATGGGCTTGCGTCGTAAATACGAATATTCCCGAAACAACAAGAATATTCCACGACCGAAGCGAATATTCCCAAACGAAATGAGTATTTTATAACCCACTTGCGTATTTTGAAAATTTTACATATATCACCCTTAACTTTAAACTTTTATCAATTTAACCATTTCTTGAATAATAATTATAAGAAAAATTGAATACTTTTATTTCATAAAATGAGGGGTCTTACAATCTCCCCTCCTTATGAAATTTCAGTCCCCAGAAATTTACGTACACAGTATTTCAAAGAGTTGAGAATACCTTGCTTTCATTTGATTCCATCTTCCCTATCATCGTGATTTCTCCATTGCTCATCTCTGTATTTAGGATATCATTCTAGAATACTGACTTCAAAACAAAGGTTAATTGACATATCACAATTTGTCGACTTAAGTAAGAAAAAACTTAGGTAGGGACACACACTAGCGAAGGATATTACTCGTCTCTCTCCTTCCTAGTTCTAATCCCGGATCTCGCCGGAGATCATATCCTAAGCTACGATACCAAATGTGGCGCCCCCAAAATAGGTCCAATCCATCCAACCTATTACGAGTCGCCAAATACATAGTCTGCAGAAAACAACTACAACTTTATTACTACAATTGTCGTGCAAAATACAACAACACATATCTTTGTGAGTTTTAATACCAGCTGTGACTCATGTCCCGACTATGGACAACACCTCACATTGATACATTACATAAAGAATACTGATCGATAAGCTGTTTTAGAAATTAAAATCTTTGGGAAGTGCTCGAGAAAAACCGTACATAGGAGGCCATGAATCTAAGTTATGATAGATATCATATGTCCAGAGAATTATCCTTGGTTGATCGATAGACCCCAAAGAAAAATGAGAAGATTACTATCATATTTCCTTCCAATGGTGAGTCTTCTCTTGACATATAACTATCTCCTTTGTCTGCGATTGAACATTATGTTTCAAATAAACTCGAGATCATATAGGTAGTGCTTTCGTAGATATACTCGGCAAGTGGATGTGCATGACCACGTCTTATGATAACACGAGGTTGTATGTCATTAGACATCTTGTATATGATAGTGGCAAAACACCCTTCAAAGTTGGGTTCACCTCACCTATTCGGTTCACCAAAATTAAATATCAAATGGCGTATATCAATCGACACACTTATCTAAAGTTCTCGATAAAATTATTTCCATACTATTTAGGGAGAACCTCAGCATGACTATAGACCATAGATTCTATTCCCTATTCCCCAGCTCGACCCGGCTACACTCTTATTACACGAAAGGAATTGTGAAGCAAAAGGGTGAGCACAACTAGCTCGATAAAGAATATCATGACTAAAGATAATTAAATTATCAATAGCCTTCATCGATGTAATAAATCGGAGATTTAGAACATATGGTAGATGATAAAACTTTTCAACCATAGTTGCGGTGAACGAGCAATCCATTAGAAGAGTCAAATAGACCATAAAGTCTATTATCTTCTCCACATTAAAAGTCCACCAACAATGCTTTTATTCCTGTAACATCAATCAGCGGTTTCACATCCACAATCATATGAATAACTCATAATCATAATTGTGATTCTAAATTCTCTTCTCATCGAGGCGAAGATAATTTTCATCACTGTCTTTACACGAAACATCAAAGATCATGGTTATACCAAATCACGAGTTCATGTTCATAATCATACTAATAAATTCATCTTTTTGGGCCAAAGATATTCATTAAAAGTTCATCTTTTCATTACCAAAGATATTTGATTCATCTTTCTTTCTTCTACATGCCAAAGATATTCAACAACAAGTCATCTTTGCACTACGGGCCAAAGATATTCAACAACAAGTCATCTTTTGCCTTCTGGGCCAAAGATATTCATCAATAATTCATCTTTTACTACTGGGCCAAAGATATTAATATCTCAAAAAGAAATATATAATCATTTTAGAATTTATATAAACAATAATTATAATCATGTTGATCAATTCACCTTTGCACTTAAGCTAAAAATATTCAATTATAAATTCAATGGTCATGATCATACCGATCGACAATTCATCTTTGCACTTCTTGGCCAAAGAGAACCCCCATAGTCGCGATCATACCAATAATCTACCCATCTTTACACTCAAGTCAAAGAGAAATTTCTTCACCGGGGTTATAAAAATGTTATATATGATAATAAAAACAATATGATCAAAACATGGATTTAATTTCAAGAGTAAGATTCATAAATCAGCGATAATTTGGTTAGAAAAAGAAACCAATTTTATATGAAAGTGAATAGTACCCGTGAATAGTAACTTCGTGAATAGTAACCCAAACACAAAAGATAAACTTTCACAATAAAATCCATATCAATATTTATAACACCTTAATCCAAATGTTATAAATCACTTAATAATCTCATAATCTAATATCATTAATATTACCACAATATCTTAATCATTTCTTAAACTTATAAATAATTTATTTTAATTGTTTACACTTTACTAATTAATGCATTTAATCATCCTAAAATGCCAAACTCATAAGATTTCATCACCGATAACCAACAACCCTCATCAAAAATCTGCATATACCATATATAGGATTCCCAAGCCATAAAATCCTATTTTCAATTTTGTTACTTCACATAACATATTTAATTCATTTACTCATAACTAGTCCATTTTCATGAAAAATACCAAATCAGTTTCAAAAATATTTTTTTTTAGGATTTAGCAGAATATAGTCCCATATTGAACATATATTTTTTCTTGAATTTTTAAAATTCATTTACTATTTTTCACATGGCCAAAAGCGCTTTGAATATTTAGACATTTATCATAAATTGTACGTTTGTCCAAAAATTCCAAAATTTCTGAGTATACTTATGTTATATATATGTACTCCCAATAAAAATTTCATCAATTTTGGAGTTAACCATAAGGAGTTATAAGGGTTTACTTTTAAAATAGTCTTTTCTCATAAAATTCATAACTCTTAATCTATACATCCAAAATCACCATTTTGGACACAATCAAGAAAACTCATCAAAATATCATTTCAAATTTTTCCAGAATTTTGAAGGTCGGAAAAATTACAAAGCTGAAAAACATAATAACCCTTAAAATCCCTTACCAATATAATGACAATATCCCTTAAAAAAGCGATTACTTACAATAGGAATGTAAAAGAAGGAACCTTACCTTTGAATAGCAACTCTCAAAGTATCTAAATACTCACAAAATACGCTTGATAATATAGAGAGAGAAAGAGAAACTTATGTTTACGGTGTGATTTTCAATTTCTAACTTACTCTATTTATAGGAAAATGTTTATGCAGCAAAGCAGACTTGACACTGCTTTACACGATGGCTTTACACCGCTACTATTGCCACCCACCACATTTGAATTAGAATTTCAGCACATTTTTTCACCAACCATAGGTGGGGCCCACTAAATTCTAGAATTTTCCACCAAAATATCACCCTTAACTTTAAACTTTTATCAATTTAACCATTTACTGAATAATAATTATAAAAAAATTGAATACTTTTATTTTATAAAATTCGAGGTCTTACAACCGCAAACATGGTGAAATTCTTCTGTTATTCCATTCTTTATTATTCTGTTGGAACATCCTGTCGGTGCGTTTACGCATGACCTGGTTCTATTATTTATTATTCTATTGGAATATCCTGTTTGTGCGTTTACGCATGACCTGGTTTCATTATTTATTATTCTATTGGAATATCACATGCGTCGCGTATTTCGCATGACACAATTCCATTATTTATTATTACATTGGAATATCACATGCATGCGTTACGCGTGACGATTCTGGTTCCGTTATTTATTATTACATTGGAATAACCTATATCGTGCGATCTATCGCATGCCTCGGTGATTTCTTTTGTTATTCCATTCTTTATTATACTTAGTTGGTTAAAGTTTTGACTTCTATACTCCATGAAATTAGTGGAATATCCTTGATATTTGCTTCATCCAGTATATTTTCATGGAAATATTCTTCTGAGCATTCTTGAATTCTACTCTACAAAGAAGTATCATGTTGACAATTTGGACGTCATTAGTTCCTGGATAAATTAATTCTTGAACTTGTTTTATTGAATTCTTATATCATTGTCATCATCCTCATGTTTATATTATGTTAAAAGTCATCTGTGGCCCGTAGTGCATAGATGGACTTGGTATGATTTGTTAGAGTTTATGCCCTAGAGGCCAATTATTTGATATAATTGCTTAACGTTTTGATATTATATTTGATTGAATAAATATATGATTTTATTATGGTTTTATTTACTGCGTAATATAATTGTTAACATAATAAAATTCCTTAGAATAGTGATACAAATTATATAGTTTCAAGTATGTGACTTGAACATGAGATTATATATTACCATTAGTATCGGTGTTCTTAAATGTCCACTAATCGAGTATCATTGTTGATGGGACAACAATGATGCATTGAGACTAGTATGTGGATATTTGATGACCAAATCTCATTGGTCATAAATATATGAGATATTAAGTCGATGCATAGGTACATGTTGAGAAACGATGTCTTTGGGCGGACCCACCATGAGAATTCTATATGGAGCATTATGCGAAGTGTCATTAGCAATTCTCATAGTGACAATGATGTAATGGTCCTCAGGCACGAAATCGCTATATTACTACTACGAGAATTTATGTACTTTGATATCATCAAATGTCACCTTTAATAGGGTGGACTATAAAGGTGATTATTGGGTTCATCATTAATCGTGTGAGAAATATGAGTGATCTAGATGGAATTTAACCATCCTATATATTATGGGTGATATCCATAGGCCTCTTGATTGAGTAGGACTATGAAATGCATGGCCATGCTCAAATAATGATTTGTTTCATATAGTACACTCATTGATCAAGAAAACTTCAGATTAAATTATGAAGAGTATGACACATTCCATGACTCGAGTTTAATCTAGGATATTAAGGTTAAAAGGATTAAATTACATTGAAACATTGGTCACGAAAAGGTTGCATCAAATCATCGATCTTATTATTACTTGGGTAGCGATGATGCATTACTAGATGCGCTTCAACGTTTATAATTTTATAATATGATTTTAAAATTATTGCCAGCGTAATAATAACCTATAAGGTCACACACATGAAACGTTATTTAAAGGGAATTAATTTAAATTTTAAGGATTTAAATATATTAATATCATTAATAGTATTTAAATCACAATTTAAATTAAAAGGATAATTGTATATATGTATATTAATTAAGTAAGACTTAATTAAGAGATATATATATATATATAAATTCGGATTTTATAAAATTAGGTTTTGATTTTATTAATTCCTTTTAACTACTATATATATGATATATAGCAGCTACTTAGGGTAATATATCATAATTGAAAAAACCCTAGCCGCTCTTAGAGAGAGACTAGAGAGAAAACAGTTTCAAAAAATCCATTCCTTTTGGTGGCTAGTCACATGAAGTCCTTCTTATTGAGAATCGTTCGACGGTTAAATGCGGCATTCGATATGTGGAGTGTAGTAGAAGCGCTTGATCGGTTTGTATTGCGTTGGAGATTTGAAGCGCGATCGGTTTGATTCTCGTTTTTTGTTTATATCTGGTATAATCTCTAAACCTACGAATTAATTGATTTTTCGCATGGATCCTGTTTTAGGGTTTGGAAATTGCTTTAAAATTTTAATTTCATTTGTGCGTTTAAATCTTAGAAGCCCAAGCGGTGGTATCAAAGCTACTTGCGAAAAGATTAATTGATTACGTGTTTTAATTGTATTCGATATATATGATATATGATGATGCATGTTTATCGATATAAAATTGAATATATGATATTAGTTGTATGTATTACGGTAATATATATGATGATATCATTAATCGTATCTTTAATCGATTGGAATAACAATATAACTATTCGATCGGATTAGAAGCATGAAGAATCGTTTTAATATGATTAATCAAAGCTGAAATATATGATAAATTTTGGGTGCCTTTGTTATTCGTTTTAATATGATTAAATCGGCCCGGACATATATGATTTGTTATTATGGGTGCTTTGGTGGATTAAAATGTATGATTCTGAAACTGTTTCAGAGATTAGTATGTACCCCCTCGTCGTAGCGCACGATGGTCGTGTTCCCTATATTTTATATATAGTTTTCTTTAATTATATATAAATTGTTATGTCTTATTGTGATATGCATGGTGCACGATTATGGCCTTTTGACCCATAGGTTAGTGGTTTTTGGTTTTGAAATACGGCTTGCATGTCGTGCCTTTCTATAAATTCTAATGTAATATTCTCTTCTCATCTAAATCCCCTCGAATGTAACTTTCGAGGTTTCTTTATGTCATGTAATAATCGTAATTGATGAAGATGTCAAGATGGAAGCACAATGGAAAGATGATGATGGAGAGGGCGCGATGCTAGAGAGGAAGATCCAAGGAAGTTATTTATTTTAAGATCTTTTACCACCTTAGATTGACCTTCAATCTTTCATTAGCTTGAAAAGATTGGCGATTGGATTGGGCATAAGCGTGACACATTTAATTTTGCACTTTATTTATGCTTGTATGTGATATGATATGATTAATAATGTGCATGCTTAACAAGATTAAAATTGGTGAGATCTAAATTAATAAAATCCTCATTAAATTATTAAGTCTAAATGAGATGCCTTCCAATGAATAACACTCATCAAGACCTTGATCAATAGATGTAGGTTTGCCAAAGCAAAAGTACCCTATTTATCTAGGTAAGATGCGATAGGATAATTGTGATATCCAAACTATTAAAATCATTGGGCTGAAACTTAACTAAGTTATCTCAATAGGATTGTGGACTTGAGGCATAGAGTTTGGTTGGTACCATTAGATGGACTAGAAACAAATGTTGTTTACCAAACTATCTAGGAGTTATATATGATATAATTGATAAAAGGGTTGTCTACCTAAATAATTATGTTTTGAGAGAATAGCCAAAGCTAACTTAAGGCATAATGAAATATGGATCTTGGCTCACTAGAAAGATTTAATAGAAAATGCTTTCAAGAATTAATGGTGAGGGCTATTAATTTGAATAAAATAGTGGGAGGTATATTTTGAATGTACTATTATCAATTATATAATATCAACTCGTAATTTGACTTATTATTGTTGCACTTATAAATTGTAGATATCAAATGGCAAAACAACAATAACACAAATAGTCTTTCATTACGATCGGTCCTTAAAAAGGACAAGCTAAGTGGAATTAATTTCCTTGGTGGTATAGGAACTTGAGGATTGTCCTCAAACAAGAAGCGTAAGCTATATGTCCTTGATGGGCCCATTCTGCGGCACCGGTATCACTATACCACGTCAAGTGAACATAATGCTTACAAGAAGCATCAAGATGATGCTCTGGATGTGAGTTGTGTCATGCTTAGCAACCATGAGCAATTTGAGCTTGAAGCAACATGAGTTGATGGATGCTTATGAGATGATCGAGCATCTCAAGAAATTGTTCGAAGGGCATGCTCGAAGGGAGAGGTATGATACAAGCAAGGCGTTGTATCAACACTGCAAAATGGGTGAGCGTGATCCGGTTGGTCCACATGTCTTTGAAAATGATTGGGTATATTGAGTACCTTGATAGGTTGGGTTTTCCAATCACTCAGGAAGCCCAAAGCCCGACCTTGTTTTACAATCTTTGAGCAATGACTACTCTCAATTTGTTATGAACTATCTTATGAATGAAATTGAGAAACCCCTTATCGAGTTGTTGAGCATGTTAAGAAGCTGCTGAGAACAACATGAAAAAGCGAGGACCCGCTCCCATAATGATGGTGCAAAAGGGAATGCTAAGGGAATTGGAAAGGCAAGAAGAAGATAGGATCTAAATCTTTTGCCAAACCCAATTCTAAAACCAAACATGCTTTAAAACCTAAAGGTGGGGTGGCTAAAGAAGGTGAATGTCATACATGGAAAACACAGACCTTTGGAAAAGGAACCTGTCATGCTTATCCGGAAGAAGTGAAGAAAAGAAAAGGAAGTATGACTTACGATTGAGTATATATGTTATAGAAGTCAACTTATCTACTTCTACATCATGGGTATTGGATCTTTGGATGTGGTTCTCACATTTGTGTTAATGTGCGGGGACTCAGAAGAAGAGTAGAACTTTAATGAAAGGAGAGGTTGACCTACGAGTTGGAAATAGAGCAAAAGTTCTTTGCCTTTGGCCGTAGGAACTTATCATTTATCTTTGCCTTTGGGCTAGTTTTAGAATTAGAAGATTGTTATTTTGTGTTTGCTTCAAGCAAAAAAACATTATTTCATTTCTTGTTTGACAAGAAAGGTTTTTCATTTATAATAAAGAACAATCGTTGTTTGTTTTACTTAAATGATATTTGTTATGGTGTTGCACAATGGTTTAACGGTCTCTATATTCTTGATTTAGAAATGCCTATCTATAACATAAATACAAAATGATTTAAATCAAATGATTCAAATTCGACATATCTACGGCATCATCGTTTAGGCCATATAAATGAGAAAGCGCATATCCAAACTCCATAAAGATGGGTTCTTGGATTCATTTGATTTTGAATCATATGAGAAATCTTGAGTCTTGTTTATTAGGCAAGATGACTAAAGCCCCTTTCACTAGACACGATTGAGCGGGCTAGCGATGTATTGGGACTTATACATAGTGATGTATGTGGACCCATGAGTTAGATTAGAAGAGGTAGGTTTTATTACTTCATTACATTTCTTGATGACTTTAGTAGATATGGATATGTGTATCTTATGAGACACAAATCAAGAATCCTTTGAAAAGTTCAAGGAATTCAAGAATGAAGTTCAAAACCAATTTGGCAAAAGCATAAAAGCTCTTGATCCGATTGAGGAGGTGAATACTTAAGCCAAGACTTTGATGACCTTCTAAAGGAGTGTGGTATTATATCACAACTCACTCCACTGGAACACCGCAATGGAATGGTGTATCTGAGAGGAGGAATCGAACCTTGTTGGACATGGTACTATCAATGATGAGTCATGAAGATCTTCAATAAGCACGGGGTCATGCCCTAGGGGCATTTGCATTCACACTTAGCCGTGTTCCTACAAAGGCGGTTCAGAAGACACCATATGAAATGTGGTGGGAAGCGTCCTAGTATGTCATTCATGAAGATTTGGGGTTGCGAGGCATTCAGAAAGCGTCGAATTCGACAAGCTCGGACCCAAATCGACAAATGTAATTTTGTGGGATACCCAAAGGAAACAAAAGGGTATTATTTCTACAAACCTTACGAGAACAAAGTGGTTGTTGCTCGAACTGGTATTTTTCTAGAAAGAGAATTTGTCTCTAAAGGAAGCGATCGGAGGAAAGTAGAACTCGAAGAAATTCGAGAACCACAAAATATCATTGAACTGAAGTTGGAACATGGCGGGAACCACAAGAAATTGTGGAAAGTGAACTCTTTGAAATTACACAAGTCATTCGTAGATCTCGGTAGGACACGCCAAGAGCACGAGAGATATTATGGATATCTTGTGACTCAAAGCGGCGATGTGATGCTCATAGATCAAGATGAGCACGCTTCCTACCAAGAAGCTATGAATGGACCAGATTCGAGAAATGGCTTGAAGCCATGAAATGCGAGATGGACTCCATGTATACTAACCAAGTATGGACTCTGGTTGATCCACAGAAGAGGTAAAACCAATCGGGTGCAAGTGGGTTTTCAAGAAGAAACCGACATGGATGGTAATGTACAAACCTATAAAGGCCGATTTGGTAGCAAAAGGTTTCAAACAAATTCAAGGTGTTGACTATGATGAAACCTTCTCTCCGAAAGCAATGGTTAAATCCATCGAGGATCTTACTTGCTATTGCGACTTTTTATGATTCTGAAATCTGGCGGATGGATGTCAAAAGCGCTTTCCTTAACTGAAATCTCCTTGAGGATGTGTATATGACACAACACGAGGTTTTGTCACTCAAAGGATCTTTGGAAAGGTATGTAAGTGCAACGATCCATTTATGGATTGAAGTAAGCCTCTTGGAGTTGGAATCTTTGATTTGATAAAGCGATCAAAGAATTTGGCTTTATTAAAATGAAGATGAACCACATGTATATATAAGAAGGTTAGTGGAGTCACATTGTATTCCTAGTATTATATGTTGATGACATATTAATTATTAGGAATGACATTCCTTCACTTACAGTTTGTAAAAACATGGTTAGGAAAATGTTTCTCCATGAAAGATTTGGGCGATCTTTGCCTACATTTTAGGTATCAAGATCTATAGAGATAGATCAAAAAAAATGCTAAACCTAAGTCAAAGTACATATATTGATAAAGTGTTGAAGCAGTTGACATGTAAGAGGCGTAAAAGAGGAAACTTACCCGTGACTCATGGTGTAAAGATCTCTAAGGCCCAATGTCCTAAATCACAAGATGATGAGGAGGCGTATGAGAAAGATCCCTTATGCTTGATAATTGGATCTATTATGTATGCAATGATATGTACTTTCGTCCAGGATGTCTCGTATGCTTTGAGCATGACGGCGAGATACGATCGAATCGGTGAAGGTCATGGGACGATGATCAAGAATATCCTCAAGTACACGAAAAGGACTAAGGATTCATTCTTGGTATATGGAGGTGAAGAGCGAACTAGCGATAAAGGTTACGGATGCTAGTTTCGGACCGACAATGATGACTATAAGTCTCGATCGGGTTTTGTGTTTTGCCTTAATGGTGGTCTTTGTTAATTTGGAAAAGTTGAAGCAAGAGGCGATGGTGATTCTACAGGAGTAATTTGAGTATATTCTTCGCTTCTAGTGCAAACCAAGGAGGTTGTATGGATTAAAAAGTTCATCTTTGAACTTGGTGTTGTTTCAACCATTGTTGATCCGGTTGTTTCTATCTTGTGATAATAATGGAGCCATTGCACGAGCTAAGGAACCCAGATCTCACCAACGATCCAAGCATATACTTAGGCGGTACCATCTCATCCGTGAAATCATTGATAGAGGAGATGTACATATAGGAAGAGTGCTGACAGATGATAATGTTGCAGATCCACTAACAAGGCTTTGTATCAGTTGTTGAACCACAGCCACCACACTAGTTCCATGGGTATTAGATACATGAGTGATTGGCTCTAGTGCAAGTGGGAGGCTGTTAGAGTTTATGCCCTAGAGGCCAATTATTTGATATAATTGTAACGTTTTGATATTATATTTGATTGAATAAATATATGATTTTATTATGATTTTATTTATTGCGTAATATAATTGTTAACATAATAAAATTCCTTAGAATAGTGATACAAATTATATAGTTTTAAGTATGTGACTTGAACATGAGATTATATATTACCATTAGTATCGGTGTTCTTAAATGTCCACTAGTCGAGTATCATTGTTGATGGGACAACAATGATGCATTGAGACTAGTATGTGGATATTTGATGACCAAATCTCATTGGTCATAAATATATGAGATATTAAGTCGATGCATAGGTACATGTTGAGAAACGATGTCTTTGGGCGGACCCACCATGAGAATTCTATATGGAGCATTATGCGAAGTGTCATTAGCAATTCTCATAGTGACAATGATGTAATGGTCCTCAGGCACGAAATCGCTATATTACTACTACGAGAATTTATGTACTTTGATATCATCAAATGTCACCTTTAATAGGGTGGACTATAAAGGTGATTATTGGGTTCATCATTAATCGTGTGAGAAATATGAGTGATCTAGATGGAATTTAACCATCCTATATATTATGGGTGATATCCATAGGCCTCTTGATTGAGTAGGACTATGAAATGCATGGCCATGCTCAAATAGTGATTTGTTTCATATAGTCTACTCATTGATCAAGAAAACTCAGATTAAATTATGAAGAGTATGATACATTCCATGACTCGAGTTTAATCTAGGATATTAAGGTTAAAAGGATTAAATTACATTGAAACATTGGTCACGAAAAGGTTGCATCGAATCATCGATCTTATTATTACTTGGGTAGCGATGATGCATTACTAGATGTCGCTCTTCATTTATAATTTTATAATATGATTTTAAAATTATTGCCAGCGTAATAATAACCTATAAGGTCACACATAGAACGTTATTTAAAGGGAATTAATTTAAATTTTAAGGATTTAAATATATTAATATGATTAATAGTATTTAAATCACAATTTAAATTAAAAGGATAATTGTATATATGTATATTAATTAAGTAAGACTTAATTAAGATATATATATATATATAAATTCGGATTTTATAAAATTAGGTTTTGATTTTATTAATTCCTTTTAACTACTATATATATGATATATAGCAGCTACTTAGGGTAATATATCATAATTGAAAAAACCCTAGCCGCTCTTAGAGAGAGACTAAAGAGAAAGCAGTTTGAAGAAAATCCATTCCTTTTGGTGGCTAATACTGTGAAGTCCTTCTTATTGCGAGAATCGTTCGACGGTTAAATGCGGCATTCGATGTGGATAAGTAGAGGCGCAATCGGTTTGTATTGCGTTGGAGATTCGGTATGATCGGTTTGATTCTCATTTTTTGTTTATATCTGGTATAATCTCTAAACCTCTGAATTAATTGATTTTTCGCATGGATCCTGTTTTAGGGTTTGAAATTGCTTTAAAATTTTAATTTCATTTATGCGTTTCGTCAAAAGCCCAACATGATTATGACCAGGGATTAATCGGTATAATCATGACCGTAATGTTACAAATGATGTGGTAAAAGTCCTCATTGGCCCGTAGTGCATTGATGGACAGATGTTAGCATGATCATGACCATTAATGAATGCATGAATATCCTTGGCCCATAGTGCATGGATAATTTGTAGTTGTGATACTAATGAATATCCTTGGCCGTAGTGTAGGGATGATGTGGATTATTTATTAAGCTGAGTCCCAGTGATAAAAGTGATGAAAAACCTTTTTAAATCATAAAAGATAGTAGATTATTCTCTACTTGACTCTTTTAATGGATTGCTTGTTCCACTATGATTAAACTTGATGTTTATTATATTATATCGGTTTAAACTTTGTTGAAGGCTAACGATAATTTATTATGCATTATCTTAGTCATAATATTTCTTCTTTGGGCTAGTTGAGCTCACCCTTTTGCTTTCATTGTTCTCTTTGAAATGAGAATGTAGCGAGGGACTAATCGGGGAGCGGAGTGAGCGGTCGAGGATGATAGCATTAGTAGTCCTCACTATTCTATGAAATAGTGTGATAATAAATGTATTGAGGACTTATTTTGAGTTTGAATACTGTCTAGAAGATAATATTTGTATTAAAACTCACAGCTCATGTTGTATATTTAAGATTGTATTTGTATTCTGTACCATGTATTTGGCGACTCAGAATAGCTGATATATATACCTATTTTGGGGGCGTCACAAATAACGGTATTGTTTTTAAAACTCATTGGTTTCATCATTTGATCCAATGTTTTTCAAGAAAATAGAATTGCAAACATCAGCACGAAGTCAATAAATTTTGAAAGTCTAGCATAGTTAGTAGATTTAGAATATCAAGGTATCCATCAATTTCAATATTTACTTCATTACTTAATCATTCTATCAATCTTCAACTTCATCAATGCTCTCTATACTATAACCATTTTCTACCCAAAATAGTTCATCAAACTTACTACACATTGGAAATCCAGGAACTTGCCACAATAATATGAGTTTAAGAACTTGTCCTAGTCAGACCATAGGCGTCCATTTGCTGAGGGGTTCAAAACATACCATATTATTATGAGTCACGAACTTACCATATGCATTAGTTTTAAGAACTGTACCTAATCCTAATAATATCTGACTAATCTTAATAGTTTCTAACTATCAAATGTACACATGAGAAAAGAATCACCTTTTCGCCACATATACATTGATAGCGCAACACCAACATTCCAATGATTATCAATATGATAAACTGAGTGCAAGCACAAAACCCTCGCCCATACAAAGATTTGTACAACTTAGCCATCACATGAGTCCTCAATTGAAATCCCACCTAACTCTATCTTACTTATAACTTGCTCTTTGCTCGATACGAATTCCTCGTATCACATTATCTATAACTCCTCGTGAGTTTAACTCGTACTATATCATAGTACATTAACTTCATAGCATCAAGCTATAATTATTCAAACATTACAAACCATCTTTCTTTTATAACTTAAACTGATCACATCGTGATCTTATTCTATAATCATTTCCCTTAAAATTCTTTTCTTAACTCGTGATCGTTTTGTTTTACGACCCTCTTTCTTTCCCTTTTTCATCATTTACGATTTCATTTATGCTTTTAATCTTATAGACTTTGTCTATTCATCATTATTCGTTATCTTGGCTATTGGAGTTAGGCAACTCCCAATTCTTATCTTTATATCTCTTCAAGATTCTTCTTTGAATTTTCTTGTTTATATAACACTTCTTCCCTTAAGAATTTCTAACCTCATTTACATTGCTCAACATTTCATTAAAGTTCCATATTTTCATCATACATTATCCATTTTCTACACTTGGTACATCGGAGTCTCTAATAGTTTTCAATATAGTACGGTTGGTGGTTTCCCACAAACAACGATAAACTAGGTTACGAGTTGCTAGTTCGCATATACCTCCGCTCTATGAAGGAATCGTTTAGCCCGGATACCATACATCAACTATTAAAGAGTACAATTGTACCATACTTAAATATAACTTTCTATTCTTAACTTCTTTATCATCTTCTCCTTTATTCTCTAAGGTTATAGCCTAGGGTACTCTTACCTAAGGTTTATAACCTCTGACTTTGATACCAAGTATGCTTGACCCCAAAATTCATACAATCTAATTCTCGACTTGATCGTTAATAATACATTCAACCTCTAATTTTACATCATTAAGCGATAATACAACCATTGAAAATTTGAAATAATTAAAATTTTCTAATACAAACTATCCTCATTCTCAAAACCTTCAACCTTTACATCTAAATATCTCAGAATCATTTTAATACTACAATAGTTTACATCGCAAAACGATATTACAATTCAACATTAATACATTATTCGGAACCTTAAACATGGTTCAAATAATAATAACAAAACCAAAGTGTAAAGATCTTCAAGTATCACATCTGATTCATGTCTTTCAAGTAACACAATACTTTACCTTGAATCTTGAACCTGCAAAAGTGGTTATTTGCAAGGTTGAGCTCGATAGCCCAGCAAAATCTAACAGTTTTCATGTATCACATAGCACATAATAACATGCTCAACATATAACAAATATGCTACAGTTCATATAACAAGTATAAAGATTGAGTCCTTACTCAATCAGCATGCTTTAATCAATCAACATAGTCATAAATTGACTTTAACATTTCATACTTTCAACATATATATAACACATCATGGTCTTTGCAATAAAGATTTAAAACAGTTAATCATCAAGTTCACATAGCAAATAGGAACTGAAAGACTTGCACGATTAAGTAGTTTATGAACCACGACTTAACTACTTAACGCTTTATACATCGTCGTGTATTCCTACTGCGATTATATAATCATGGATTCACATCCATTAGTCATATATTTCATATGCTCTTAATATAAAAACAAATATTATTTCCTAACTTGGTTTCATTTTTACTTGAACTTAGGATAACCATGAGACTAGTTCATTCTATTATCATATTTATCTAAACAATCTTGTTTCATATCTTGTAATCCTTAAAGACAATATATAACCACAACTTAAGACCATGCAGTTAACAAACTGCTCTTGGTCACTCTGAAAGCAATGGCCAAGATTGTATTTAAGCTTGGGGAGTGGCGCGGCCGCTACTCCCAACCAAAACTCAGACTTGAGCTTTTCATTGCTCAGTTTAGTCCTAACCTACTATGCATTCTGATATATACTATAAACATACATCAAGTAAGTTCTGATATTTCTTCTAGTTCACATTTCAAATCATTTAGTTTTGAATTACATAGTTCTATGTTGAATTATTTACATCAACAAGGCTTAACAACTTCTTTTAACGAAGGTTCAAGGTTTATAAGCTTTTAAACCTTATATTGGTACTAACAACCTTTAATACACATGTTCACATGTATCTATCTCATTTACATAGACATATCATAGTTCATACTTTTAAAACGTGCTTAAATAACTTATGTCATGCTAGACTAATTGAGTGCACATATCATTCATGTTCAAAGGCATAAATAACTTTATCATGCTTGCTTATAAGGTCACAATGCAAGTAACAATGCTCATCAAAGTTAATTCCTAAAACTTTTAAATTTCTCTATGAAAACACATATTATCTAAGCTATGCAAGTTATCTTATACGAGGTAACTTAAGATCACATTTTATGCTCGCATGACTCCACCATATGTTACTACAAAGTCGAACTCAAGTGGCTTAAAAGTTAAATGAAGGTTTGTTTTGAAATCTTCAAGTTTCTTTTTAAAACACATACTAAGTCATGCTTAAGCATCCCATTATGAGTAAAGTAATCTTAGCCATATGACATGTCTATTATCATGCATATTCATGCTTTATTACTTAGAATAACATAATCCATAAATCAGGAGCACTATACTTGTGTATGTGCTCGCTTTGACGCCTCCCTCGATGCGCCTCTATTATATGTAATAGTCACAAAGATGACTGTTTTAACCCTTCCTAACGACCTCAAATTGAAAAACGTAAAGAACACAAGTTGTAGGTCTATTCGTCCTCATTCCGGATCATCTTGAATCGCCTTAATTGGAGTTCGTATGAAAATGTTATGACCGTTTTACCAAAATAGATCAAAGTAGTCGATCAAGCACACATAGGGCGCACGCCGCGCCACTTTTCCATGCGCCGCGCATCATCTATTATTTGAAGCGTGCTCTGAAGGCTGGCCTGGCTAAACCGCTCCCTTGATTCTGATGTTTTGCGATTTTTGACCTTTTTCTCCTACTAATCTTCATAACTTGAGTTATACACATCCAAATTAGTCCGTTTTTGATTCTATGGATTCATAATTCATAGAACTACAACATACTAGAATTCTAACAATTTATAAAAACATTAACCAACCTAAAATTTGACCCAAAACACATGTTTATACTCTATTTTCATGTTTTAAACACATTTAGCGAATTCATTCACTACGAATTCGTTACTTAACCGATTAACATGATTTAAAGTATGCCGCTTTCGTTTCTTCACATATTAACATAATCCAACCTCAATTTACAGATTATAACATATATAGGGCATAAAATTTTGTACTTTCTAAAGCTATAACATATGAATACACACTAATATTCACTTCTCTTCTTGAACTCATTTTCCATGAACTCTCTTTTACTGATAATGTATAAATAACAACCAATTGATTACATAAACTAATTTTAACAATTATAATATCGAATTCACACAATCCAATATTAGAAATTTAGAACATAAACTTAGGTTTTCATACATTCAATGCTTAATTTCTTTACAAGATGGTCACAAGCTTTAACAATCTTTTTTCCTCTTTTTGATAATCTTAGAAAACCCTCTCCCAAACCACTGTATTTTATCTCTTCCTCATCAAGCTCTCTCTCTCTCTCTCTCTCTCTCTCTCTCTCTCTCTGCTATTTAGCCTTAGAAATAAGATGCGAAGAATAACTGATATGGCTTTCACTCACGTATCCTTCCGTTAGCAAAATAATACGACTACTTCAGTTACAATAATCCAAAGGCCACAAGGCCTTGTTTGGCCACACACCAATTCCCCCAAACTGAATTATTTTAATAATATTATATTATATAGTTTTTATTTGTTACACCTGTAACCAATTTTCATAACTTTCAATAATAACTAAAATAATTATAATTTTTATTATAATTATTCTGATGATTAATAAATAATCATATATCTAATTTAATTAATAAATTAGATTTAAACATTACTTTATTTAATATACTTATTTTCTTTCATATTAAACAACTCATTTAATTTAATTAATTCATTAAATTAAATCTTCAAAGAACAAAATTTACCTTTGCTTTAATTTAATTATCATACACATGTAACTAAATTATTATACCACAATTTTATAAATTATTTATTTTCTCAATAAATAAATTATTTAAAATATTTATTCAATTCAATAAATATTTAAGATTAATTACAAAATTTATTTAATTCTTTAATAGTTAATTCAACTATTAAACCTCACTTTCCCAATATATGAATATATATTTCTCTTCACATCAGATCACATATTTCAAAATATATAGCACATATATATACATACTCAAACTCAAAACATCTCATAATAAGAATTTTAATTATTAAATTCCTATTTTAATAACTTATAAAAATTCGGGTTGTTACAACATATATTACATATATAAGTACATAACATACATATATATAGTCCATTTCAAGGGTTCACCTCCTTATTTTACATACCATGCTCACCCTCTTTAGCGATTAACCGGGCGACGGTTCGGTCCGTTGCTATATCAGAGAATCGTTGTCTTAGCTTTTAGCGGCGGACAACATATAGCGACAATGAACATATATGGCAATAGAACCTATATTAATGAGTATATAAGATTTAATCAAATTCGATTCATTTAAAAAGGGGGTATCACAAGGTATGGAGGATCGAAGGTATGCCTTGATCATTTCATATATATATATATATATATATATATATATATATATATATATATATATATATATATATCTGATCTGGATCTTAAGCTCACCCATTATCTAACATACCTTGCTCACCCCACTTTAGCGACGGATAGGGCGATGATTCTCATTCGTCATTATATATAGAAACAAATCGTCTTAGCTTTTAGCGACGTCTGACATATAGCGACGGATCGAACATATAGCAGCGACGGATCGAATTGTCGTCGGTCAAAGGTCGCTAAAAGGGGTGAGCAAGATATGTTAGATAAAGGGTGATTTAAGATCCAATCATATATATATATATATATACACACACACACACATAACATATACTCCCTCCGTTTCATATTAAATATCCTAATTTCTTTTTTAGGACATTTCAAAATAAATGTCTTATTTCTATATTAGTAACTATATCCTATTCATCCTCTATAATCTATTTAATATATATACTTATTGGGAATGTGAGAGTTATAAAAAAATGTATGTAGGGAATTAAATGACATAGGAAAAAGTAATTATTAGGGTCATAGAAAAGTAAAAAATCAATTATTGGGGTCATAGAAAAGTAGGTCATAGAAAAGTAAAAAATCAATTATTGGGGTCATAGAAAAGTAAAAAAGTAATTATTGGAGTCATAGAAAAGTGAAACAAAATGCTTCAATTAATAAGTAATCACAAAAAGGTAATTTAGGTAAAAGAAAACTTTATTAATTAGCGTGTCTAGGACATTTATTTTGGAAAGAAGAGAGTATATATTCAGACAAATAATATATATATATATATATATATATATATATATATATATAACTTAAATTTTTCTTTTTGCCCAAAAGAGATTTAGAAAATCATTTTGAAAAAATAGAAATTTTCTTACTTTAAGAAATTTTACTTTATGAATCAATTTCTTAAACACTTGATATTAGATTTATCAAGGTCACACAATAAATTTAATGAGAGTTTAGAAAAATATTTTGGTTAAAATAAATGAGATAATTTAAATTATTTTAATATTTTAATTCTATAGTTAGAATTTTATCTATTTTACCTATTTACTTAATTTATTATCATTAAAATAAAATTAAAAGATTTGAAGACCTATCAGACATTGATATTGAAGTGAAGACGAATCGAGCTTTCCGTCCTTCAGATAATTTTGAAATTGGGGTGAGGTGGTTATGCTGTTGTTTTGCGTTTTAACACTGGGTGAGAAAGTCGTTTGCTATTCCTTATAGCTGACTATTAGCGGACTGAATAGTTTTTCCTACTTGGATTAATTAGGGGCATAATTATCTATATAATTTTTTAATCCCATATGCTAATAATTCTAGTTGATGACGAAAACTAATTTTTAATACAGGCCATTGATAGTTGTAATAGAATGTAGATATGATATTTATCTATTATTGATCCATAGTAAATAAATTTTATGGATCATTACCTTAAAAAAAATTAAAATTAAGAGAGTAAGTAAAATTTTAAATCTCTTTAATGGTCCCACAAAATTTATAAAGTGATAAATAATTTTATTTTTTATATTAAAAAATCTCATTAAATGATATAATTACTTTTTATTCCTTTGAAATAAAAATAATTATTTTTTTAATTATTTTTTTTAAGACGGAGGGAGTAATAAAGCTATCCTACTTTGTCTGTTCCATATAAAAGGAAGACTTTTGTCCTATCAATTCTCATGCTTCTTTGAAAATTTGGTTTATATTTATTGCATTTAATTAGATGGAACATGTTTTTTGACCTGGAAAGTTAGTATTTATCATTACTACTTTACATCTGTCAATATTTTGTAATTGTATGATGCTTGACAGTTAAGATATCATTATCTAATACTCCCTCCATTCTATTATATACGTTTTAGAGATTTTCACATAAATTAAGAATAGATATAATTTTATTATTTTATCCTTAATTAATATTTTGATCTCATTTAATTCTCAATTAACACCAAACTTGATTTCACACTCTCTCTCCTAATTAAAGAATAGAATTTGAACTGTTTTTTAAAAATAGAGAAAATAGCCATTAATGATAGTGGAGAAGGAAGGGTAGAAAAGAAAATAAATAGGCAAAATATTTTTGATTTTATAAAACGTTAAATATTTTGGGAAGAAAAAAACTCACTAGAACGTCAAATATAATGAGATGGAGGGAGTAGATAAAGAACGTGACAATCGATGGAGTATCACAAAAAATATTCCCTCACGTTCCAAAATCATAAATGGTTGCAACTTGCAAGTATAAATGAAAATTTGCGCCCGTCCACGTGGTTTCTGTTTGCTTCCATTAAATGTCACAATAAGTCTGAGAAGACATATTTATTGTATATGAATATTGGACATTTTTAATTTTTTTTTACTTGTGATTCTCAAAATAATATATATTCGATATGTCCCGAATTATTTGTTGTTTTAGCAAAAAAAATTTGTCTCACAATATCTACTTTTTTAAGATATCAATGCATTTTTTCCTTTATTTTTCAAATTTGCCCATTTACCCTAATTATTGATAGTCATAAGTCATTACTCCCATTCACGCCTCTCCTCTTTTTTAAATATCATTTTTATATTTCCACCAATAAGGATTCACGTCTCTCTTTTCCCCAATTCTCTTCCTCTCTCCACACGTATATATGTACTCATACTTTCTCTCTACAATTTTTTAGGTGTATTGGAGCTTGCAGCTCGTTTGATTCACTTTTTTTCTTCAATTGATCCTTTGTTTCTCTTCAAGCTAGATTCCATGTCCGTGAGTGTTCAAATTTTCTTGATCTCGGTTTTAATTTCTATAATTTAGGAAGATGAAGAAAAAAAAAGCAGCGATGTCTTGAGGAGTATGGAGTATTTCGAGTTTTTGTGGAAAGAAATTTAGGAAGGCGAAGAGTTGCATAGAATGTGCGTGGGATTTTTGCGAAAACAAAAAAAAGTCGATTACAAAAAGGTATTTTAGTATTTTATCACACATATTGGTATCGTGTGGAACTACAGAAACAATGAGATAATTGAGACAAAGGAGTAGTATTTATTCTAATAAACTTTTTTTATAAAATATAGTGTTTTAGATATAATTTAGATACATATACAAACGAGGGGTTATGCAGTCTGTATAACCATGTTTTATATATATATCAAATTACACCTAAAATACTATAATTTATAAAAATTCTAGTTAGAATAAATAGTATACATTTTTGAGAGTCATAAGTAAAAATAAATAAATAAATAAAAATGTTCAATATTTATGTCAATAAACATGTCCATGTAGAAGGACTCTAAATGTTAATGAAAAGGTTTGAGAAAGCACCGTGTAATAATAAAATTTCAGTTCTAATATACATTATTAATTTTTGTACTAAAGCGTTAATGATTGTGTTTATTTAATTCATAATAAGTATTTCATCCATCCCTTAATATAAGGAGGGTGTATTCAATAGAGACTTTTAAATAATTTTTTTAAATAACAGGCTTTTATAGAGTTTATGAACTTTAATGACTTTTAAAGACTTTTAAAATTACTTTTAAAAACTCTATAAAATAAGTGACAGACTTTATAAACTTTTTACCAAGACTTTGATAGACATTTATATATACTTCTAATATATGTTGCATCATATATTAATTGTTAAAAAGTCAACAAAGATCTTATATTTTAGATGAAATGAGTACGATATTAAATAATATTAAAATATTTTGACCATGTCACAACCTAATTTGAAATAAAAGGCATTGTTGAAGTTGAATTATTAAATCATACCCAATATATTACAAGAAAATGTCTATTTCATAATTTTTATATTTCATAGAAAAGTCATTTTCTCTATGATAATATAAATTAACAATTTCGATTTTAAAATTGTTCATTTTACTTTCCTATCAAGTCATTATTACTAAACTAACAATTTATAATTTTCAACAAATAACAAAATTAACAAATTTATTACTTTTAAGAATAAACATAAAACAAGATACCTCCTTAATACTTACAAAATATAATAAATGAGATTTTTTTTATGGGAGAGAATAAATATAAAATTATATTAAAATATTTGTCATCTCCATTTATATCATTGGTACTTTTTGTAACCCTTAAACCTACTCCCTCTTTTTAACCCCTTCTTCTTTTTTTCTCTCTCCTCACCTGCTATAATAACTCGTTTCTCTTTTGAGATTTTTATTTTGAGAGGACTGAGATAGAGAGAGAAAGTGAGACTCATATATATATATATATATATATATATATATATATATATAAGATATATATAGAAGACCAGTTATTATAAAAGATTTTACTAGTTCTTCAGCACCTTCGGTTCATACTCGGAGAGATACTGAAATACTGAGTAATACTTCTATATAAGATATTAAAATGAAAGGTATTTTGAATCATGGTCGAAATCCCCGTTAATAATCAATTGAGAGTTACTACCTCCGTTCCTAAAAGATTGTCGTTTTAAGGTTTTTGCACATGGAATAAGAAAGTATCATTTACCAAGTAAAATTTATTTGAAATTCCATCACTACCCCTTTATGGGAAGTTGAAAACTATTAATACAAGGAAGAGAATTTCTTGGGACAATGAGAGAAGGTAGGGGTAATATAGGAAAGTAAATAATTTATTCTCCTCGAAAGTTGTAAACGATAAACTTTTTAGAACAAATTTTTTCTTGTAAAACGACAATCTTTTAGGAAAGGAGGAGTATTAAAAAAAGATTTTTATTAGATTGGGATAATCTTGTTGAAGATTTCAATTCCAGTATACATCACCTAGTACGAGTGCGCAAATACATGGTACAGAATACAAATACAATCTTTAATAACAAAAAGAAAGGCATGAGTTTTAATACAAATATTGTCTTCTAGACAATATCACTCTCGAGAATAAGTCCTCATTACATTTATTGTCACCTTTATTTAACGAGAATAGTGAGGACTACTAATACTATCATCTGGATAGTCACTCTGGTTTCCAGAGCTAGTCCGGCTACGTTCTCATTTCTGAAGAGAACGGTGAAAGAAAAGGTGAGCTCAACTAGCCCGATGAAATATTATGACTAAGATAATGCGAGAATAAATTATCATTAGTCTTCAATGATATTTAAGCGATAAAATACAATAGACATCAAGTTTAAGCTGCGGTGGAACATCTGATCCATTAAAAAAGTCAAGTAGAGAATAAAATCTACTATCTTTTATGATTTAAAGGTTTTTTTTTCATCACTTTTATCATTTGGGACTCGACAATAAATAATCCACATCATCCACTGCTTTTCTGACCGAGGATATTCATTAGTATCACAACCACAAATTATCCATGCACTACGGGCGAGGATATTCGTGTATTCATCGATCAATGGTCATGATCATACCAACATTTGTCCATCGATGCACTACGGGCCGATGAGGACTTTTACCACATCATTTGTAACATTACGGTCATGATTCTAGAATAATCACTGGTCATAATCATACCAAGTCCATCATATACTCACTCTGCCCCGAGATGACTTTCAAAAAAATATAAATATGAGGATGATGACAATGATATAAGAATTCAATAAAACAAGTTCAAAATTAATTTATTCGAGGAACTAATAACGTCAAATTGTCGACATGATACTTCTTTGTAGAGTAAAATTTAAGAATGCTCGGAAGAATATTTCCATGAAAAAGATCTTTGGATGAAGCGCAAATATCGAGGATATTCCACTAATTTCATGGAGTATAAAGTCAAAACTTTAACCATTTGAGTATAATAAAGAATGGAATAAAAAAAAAAGAAATCACCATGCATGCGGTGCGCATGAGGCGAGTTATTCAACGAGAATAATAAATAACGGAACCGGTCGGGCGTAATGTCACCTTGCAAGCGAGGATATTCAATGAGAATAATAAAAAGAATGGAATAACAACGAAATCACCATGCATGCGGTACTTGGCATAGGCGAGTTATTCAAGAGAATAAAAACGGAATCGGTCGGCGTAAAATTAAAGGCGATAAAAGCGAATAATAAGACGAGGATATTCAACGAGAATAATAAAAAAGCGGAACCCGGTCGGTAAAAAAAGGAATGACGAGAGGATATTCACGAATAATAAAAATGGAACGAAGTCGTAATAATAATGCGAGAGCGAGTTATTCAACGAGAATAATAAAGAATGGAATAACGGAAGAAATCACCAAGTATAGGGTGAAATAGCGTATATCTGAGTTATTCAACGAGAATAATAAAGAATGGAATAATGAAGTTCTCTTCATGAATATAAAAAAAATAATATACCTTACCTTATAAAGAAAAGAGTACTCAACGGCGGTAGAGGCGGGGATATACTTGAAGAAACTTGCACTTCGCTCAAAGCTTTCTTAAGCGCTAAAGAAATCGCTCAAGATAGAAGAATAATTCTCTCTCTGGTTTCTCTCTCTAGAGTTTTGGTGAATTCGTAAGAAATAATGAAGGAATGAGCTTTATTTATAGAAGAATGGGTGAATAGTAACCGATCCATGAGCGGTCGAGATCGATTTACTTTAAGCGGACGGTCAGGATTGGTTTATATAATAAAATATATATATAATATTTATAATCTAATAAAAGCGAATAACTTTTTAAAAAAGATTTTACTATATAAAACATATACGAGCCTATATAAATACTATGCATAATAAAATATAATATATTCTAATTATTGTCTAATAAAGCGAATAACTTTATAAAAAGTATTACATTTTTATATAAAAAGATTTTACTATTAGCCTAATAAAGCGAATAACTTTATAAAAAGTATTACATTTTTATATAAAAAGCTTTTACATTTTATTACATTAATAATACTAATAAAACAAAACTTCATCATCATTATTATTATTCACTATATTAATCGACCGAGGTCGTTCGAGGAAGAGGGGCTTTCGATAAGATTTCTCCTATTGGTAGCTTGATTAGGTGACCAAACCTCTCCTTGGCGAGAACTTCTAGACATCGTTAATAATGCAAATAATAATATTAATAACTCTGTCATCTCAATTATTGATTTAATAATATATAAAATATAAACAATAATTGAATCAAATAGCGTGATGAATATCAACAATCTTGAAGCAATAATTGAACAAATGGTGATTCTCAATAAGCATCGATAATCAATATGTGTGTACTCTTATGCGACCACGCGTATATTTTGTACTTTTAACTTTGGGTGTTTCAACGAGTTAACGGTAAAACTTCGCCGTTATTTTTTAAAAAAATATTTTTGTCGTTTTTTCTCAATCAAGCAATAATTACATTTGTGGGGTCCACTGATGATTTGTCTGTCGTAAATACGAATATTCCTGTTAAAAGCGAATATTCCCAGAGCCAATCGAATATTATATAACAACTTGCGTACTTTGCAAAATTTATAAATATTACCCACAACTATAACATTATATCAAATTTTATTCATAATATTTAAAAAAATGATAATTATAGAAAATTCATCTTTATTCATAAAAGTTGGGGTCTTCTGATCTCCCTTCTTATGAAATTTAGCCCTCGAAATTAGAATGCGATACTGGTATGTCGAAGAGGTAAGGATACCTTGATTTCATTTGATTCTAACTCCCGGTCATTTCCTCGACATCGTGGTTCCTCCATAAAACTTTGACTTGAGGTATAACCTTGGGGCGTAGAATATGTTCCTTCTTATCAAGATTTGAGCAGGAACCTCTTCATACGTTAAATCTTCCGCTATTTAAATCGGTTCTAACTTCGATAATGTGGTTCGGGTCTTTCACATATTTACGTAACATGGATATATGAAAAGCGTTATGAACACGAGACATACTTGGCGGTAAAAGCAAGTCTATAGGCTCTGAGTCCCTACTCGATCGAGGATTAAAAATGGGCCGATGAATCGAGGATTGAGCTTTCCTCTCTTTCCAAATCTCGTAACTCCTTCCCATGGAAGCGACACGTAACAACACATGATCTCGATATCGAATTCCCGTCCTTTCGATGAAGATCGGCATAACTCTTTTATCGGTCTTGTGAGGTTTTTATCGTTGTCGGATCGTTTGAATCTTTTTAAGTAGTCATACGTACCAACTCGGTCCCAACAACGTTGCTTCACCCACCTCATCCCGACATCTTTGGAAGCGACACTTTCTTCCATCTGGCGCTTGAATGGAGCCGTATGCCGATACTTGCTTGATAAGCTGTTGTTGTTGTAGGAAAACTCTCACCGATGGTAAGAACTTGTCCCAACTTCCCTTGAAGTCGAGGACCACGAGTCTTAATAAATCTTCAAGAGTTTGAATAGTCCTCTACGATTGTCCGTCCAGGTTTGAGGATGATATGCGAACTAAATCGTAAATCCGTGCCCATAGCTTTTTGCAAACTAACCCAAAATCGTGAAGTGAATCTTGGGTCTCGATCGAAACTATGGATCTTGGCATACCATGCAATCTTACAACCTCGTTTATGTACATCTGAGCAAGGCGTTCAAGTGTATAAGTTTTCTCGTATAGGTAAGAAATGAAGCGGACTTGGTCAATCTATCAACAATGACCCAAATTGCATCTATACCTTGAGAAACCTTGGGAAGACCGATGCTTGAAATCCATGGTAATGTGCTCCCACTTCCATTTTGGAATTTCAAGTGGTTGCTGATGGACCTTTTGGTACTTGATGCTCGCCTTGACTTCGTTGACACGTTAGACACCTTGAGATAAGCAGTAGCGCTCTCTCTCTCTTCATATTGCCCCACCAAAATGTATGTCGAAGATCATGATACATTTTAGTACTCGAGATGGATTGCAAAGCGGTGTGTTGTGCGCCTCCATCATGATTTTATACTTTAACTTTCGGGGTCGTTAGGAACACAAAGTGCGGAGTTGACTCGAAGTATTCCTTCTTCATCGATTCTTGCTTCGGCATAGCACTTCTTCTTGTACTTTCTTCCTCATATATGCATCGGCTCAGTGCGTAGCTTGAAGCTTGGCGACTTTAACTTTATCGATTAAAAGTCGGTTCCACTCGTATATTCGCCATCATCACTTGGGTCACAGGTCTTTATCTCTATCTCCATCCTTTTGCAAGTCATACAAAATGGGCCTTTGCGTTGACAATATCGCTTTTCGTGCCGCATATGATCTTCTACTCGATCAATCGTCGGCTACTACGTTGCTTTTCGAGGATGGTATTGGATGGTATGATCATAATCTTTCAGCAGTTCAAGCCAGCGTCGTCATTTGTCGCATGTTTGAGTTCCTTTTGAGTGAAGAAATATTTGAGGCTTTTATGATCAAGTAAAGATCTCCACTTTCTCCCCATACAAGTAATGCCTCCAAATTTTAAGTGCGAAAAACAACGGCCTTGACTCTAGATCATGAGTAGGATAATTCCTCTCATATTCTTTGAGTTGTCGAGAGGCATAGGCTATGACTTTCCCATGTTGCATGAGAACACATCCTAACCCTTTGCTTTGCTGAAGCATCTTTGTAGATGACAAATCCCTCAAGGCGGATGGTATTGTCGAGCAGTCTTTGAAATGAGTCTCTCTTGAGTTCTTGAAAACTCTTCTCACATTCCTCACTCAAGCCGAATTTTGTATCTTTTAAAAGTAAATTTGAGTTAAGGGAGTAGCGATTAGAGAAAACCCTACTGAATCTCAGATAATAACCGGCTAAGCTAAAGAAAAGCTCGTACTTGATCTTTGATTTAGGTTGCTCCCGACTTTGAATAGCTTGATCTTTCTTTGGGTCAGCGAGATATTCCATGACTTGATACCACGTGCGAGAGGAATGCTACTTCCTCAAAGCGAACTCGCATTTCTTCAACTTGGCATAAAGCTTATATTCACGAAGCTTTTGGATGTCGACCTCAAGTGTTGCTCATGATCTTCACGGCTTTTGGAATAAATAAGGATGTCATCAATAAAGGCGACCACAAAGTGATCAAATATTCCTTGAATACTCGGGTTCATCATATCCATGAAAGCGGCGGAGCATTAGTCGATCAAAAGACATGACTAGGAATTCATAATGCCGTCTAGGAGTTTACGAAAGCCGTCTTTGGAATGTCGCCGGTTCTAATCTTCAATTGGTGATATCGGAGCGAAGATCGATCTTTGAAAAGAATTTGGCGCCTTGCATTTGGTGAAACAGGTCATCAATACGTGGCAATGGGTGGGTTTTTTTTGATGGTGACATGATTGACTCCAGATAATCAATACAAAATCGCATACTCCCATCTTTCTTCTTCACGAATAGAGCAGGAGCACCCCGAGGAGAAGTACTAGGGGCGAATAAAGCCGATGTCTAACAATTCCTGCGGTTGGGTCTTTAACTCACGAAGTTCAATAGGAGCCATTCGATATGGGGCTTTGGAAATGGGTTTTTTGTCTGGGTTCAAAGTCGATACAAAATTCAATTTCGCTTTCTGAGGGGTAGGCGGGGGGGAAGTTCTTGAGGGAATCCGGGGAAATTCATTAACAATAGAAATATCATTCAAAAGCGGCGTATTTTTGTTTAGATCCGTGACATGAGCTAAGAAAGCTTGACATCCAGTTTTTCAATAAGCGAATAGCTTTATGGCTTGAGATAGCGGTGATTGATTTTAATGGTTTGGTTGCTTGAATTAGCATAATAGGTTGGTTAGGAATATGAAAGCTAACAACCTTACGAAAATAATCAATTTTTGCATGATGAGTAGTTAACCGATCAATCCCTAGAATTACGTCAAATGCAAGTATTTTCAATGAAATAAGATCGACGAGGTAATGTGAAGTGCCGATTTGAACCAAACAAGACTTATAAGCGAGTGGATGTAATGAAGGTTTCTCCCAGCGGAGTTTCAATGAGATAAGTCGAAAGTCAATTTCTCAGGAGTCAAATTTAAGCGTTGGCGCAAGTAGGAGAAATAAAAGAATGGGTAGAAGCCGGTATCAAATAAGGTATATACTTAGCTAGAGTTTATGATAAGCTTACGTGATGACCTCATTCGGGTTTCCTTGCTTTCTACGGGAGGTCACGACAAAGCGCTCTCCCTTGCACTCTTGGCTTTGACTTTTAGGGGCGTCCTTTGGTGCCTCCATCCCTAATTGAACTTGTCTTGGTGAGCGACAAAAAATCGGGCTAGGTGACCTTCTCTTCCACAATTATAACATGCTTTGGATGGCATCGCGGTTTGGGTGATGTGTCCCTCCCCTCGCATTTGAAGCATATGATAGGTGGTCGTTCTCCTTCCTTAACAACGGTCTTTGATCTTTGGCGTCTTTCCATCATTGTTGAATCTCCTCTTCTTGAAATGTCCATTCTTATTGCTTTGGCCATGATTACCAGAAGTGGTTACCATTTACGGCATGTTGATTCCCTCCACGCTTATTATCATAGCTTAGCTGATGATATTTATTATCTTTGGTATTATCATTTTTCGGTTTTGCTCTCTTTTGGTTGGGTTGACTCATTATCGCGCTCCAATAATTGAGCCCTATAACAACACATCGAATACAAACCACGGTTTATGAGAGATAAGATATTGGCGTATCTCGGGTTTCAAACCTCTTAGAAACATTCGCGTCATTCTCTCCTCATTATCAACCAAATGGGGATATAAGCGGGACAACTTCGGCAAACTTGGCCCCGTCTTTGCGACACGGTCGTGTTGTTTTGCTCGGTTTAATGAACTCTACCTCTTTCATGTGCGAATACTTTCGGGGAAAGTACTTGTCGTTGAGCGATTCTTGAAACTTTTCCCAACATCATCTTGGTGCGGCGGGTTGAGTCGCTTTTCTGATTCCCCCGATGTAATCGCCTCTGCTGCATAACATGAAGGTGGCAAAAGGAACCTTTTGCTCCTCGGAGCATCCCAAGACATCAAATATCTTGTTGATCTATTTTATCACGTCTCTCGCCTTAAGTGGTTTTGGCTCTCCAAAAAACTCCGGTGGTCAGCTCCTTGAAGCTATTTGGCGGTGGCCGTCAAGAGAGTTGCCGGTGTTTCCACTGCATTTTGGGGAGGAGGAGCGCTCTACTTTGATGTTGCATGAATTGCATGAAGCCTCGGAACATTCCATCGTTCATCATTTTAGTCGGTGTTGTTGTTTGCATGAGGATTGTCGCCTTCACGATGCACATTATCACGATTATTGATCTGTGGAGACTCAGCGGTCTCTGTGCTCCATTGATGTTCTCAACATTCTCGGATGCCATTTTCAAATCTTGCCACAAAACAAGGGTTAATTAACATATCACATATTATCCTATATACTACGTGAGCCAATTAAATATCAAATAAACTTAGGTAGGTCATACTAGCGAAGAATTCCCGTCTCTCCCCTCTAGTTCTTGTCTCACATCTTAGCGGGGATCATATCCTAAGCTTTGATACCAATTGTGGCGCCCCCAAAATAGGTATACATCACCTAATACGAGTGCAAATACATAATACAGAATACAAATACAAATACAATCTTTAATATACAACAAGAAATTTGTGAGTTTTAATACAAATATTGTCTTACTAGACAATATCCACTCTCGAGAATAAGTCCTCATTACATTTATTGTCACCTTTATTTAGAGAGAATAGTGAGGACTACTAATACTATCATACGGGACCGTCACTCGGTTTCCCAGAGCTAGTCCGGCTACGTTCTCATTTCACAGAAGAGAACGGTGAAAGAAAGGTGAGCTCAACTAGCCCGATAAGAAATATTATGACTAAGATAATGCGAGAATAAATTATCATTAGTCTTCAATGATATTAAAGCGATAAAATACAATAGACATCAAGTTTAGCTGCTGTGAACATCTGATCCATTAAAAGAGTCAAGTAGAGAATAAAATCTACTATCTTTTATGATTTAAAAAGGTTTTCATCACTTTTATCATTTGGGACTCGACAATAAATAATCCACATCATCCACACTTGCTTCTGACGAGGATATTCATTAGTATCACAACCACAAATTATCCATGCACTACGGGCGAGGATATTGTGTGTATTCATCGATGGTCATGATCATGCCAACAATTTTGTCCATCGATGCACTACGGGCCGATGAGGACTTTTACCACATCATTTGTAACATTACGGTCATGATTATCACAGAATAATCCTGGTCATAATCATACCAAGTCCATCATATACTACGAGGCCCACAGATGACTTTTCGACAAAATATAAACATGAGGATGATGACAATGATATAAGAATTCAATAAAACAAGTTCAAAATTAATTTATCCGAGGAACTAATAACGTCAAATTGTCGACATGATACTTCTTTGTAGAGTAAAATTTAAGAATGCTCGGAAGAATATTTCCATGAAAAGATCTTTGGATGAAGCGCAAATATCGAGGATATTCCACTAATTTCATGGAGTATAGAAGTCAAAACTTTAACCAATTTGAGTATAATAAAGAATGGAATAACAAAAGAAATCACCATGCATGCGGTGCGCATAGGCGAGTTATTCAAATAAGAATAATAAATAACGGAACGGTCGGGGCGTGTACGCATGCAAGCGAGGATATTCAACGAGAATAATAAAGAATGGAATAACAAGAAATCACCATGCATGCGGTACTTGCGCATAGGCAGGTTATTCAGCGAGAATAAATAAATAACGGAATCGGCGTAAAAAGCGGATAAAAGCAGAATAATAAAGACGAGGATATTCAACGAGAATAATAAAAAGCGGAACCGAAGTAAAGGCGTATGAACGAGGATATTCAAGCGAGAATAATAAGAAGCGAAACGGAACGATTTCACCGGCGTAAAAAGCATGAGCAGGATATTCAACGAGAATAATAAAGAATGGAATAACAGAAGAAAATCACCAAGTATAGGGTGAAGCCAGCGTATCTGAGGTTATTCAACGAGAATAATAAAGAATGGAATATGAAGTTCTCTTCATGAATATGAAAAAAAAAATAATAAATAATACCCTTACCTTATAAAGAAAGAGTACTCAAGCGGTAGAGGCGGGGATATACTTGAAGAAACTTGCACTCTTCGCTCAAAGCTTTCTTAAGCTAAAAAGAAATCGCTCAAGAGATAGAAGAATAATTCTCTCTACAGTTTTCTCTCTCTAGAGTTTGGTGAATTCGTAAGAAATAATGAAGGAATGAGCTTATTTATAGAAGAATGGGTGAATAGTAACCAATCCATGAGCGGTCGGATCGATTTACTTTAAGCAGAGACGGTCAGATTGGTTTACAATAAAATATAATATATTTATAATCTAATATAATAACTAATAAAAAAGCGAATAACTTTTAAAAGATTTTACTATCATGAACCTTATACGGGCACTATGCAAATACTATGCATAATAAAATATATATATATTCTAATTATTGTCTAATAAAAGCAGAATAACTTTATAAAAGTATTACATTTTTTATATAAAAAAGATTTTACTATTAGCCTAATAAAAGCGAATAACTTTTTAAAAAAGTATTACATTTTATATAAAAGCTTTTTTACATTTTATTACATTAATAATACTAATAAAACAAAACTTCATCATCATTATTATTATTATTCACCTATTATTAATCGACGAAGGTCGTTCCCGAGAAAGAGGGGCTTTCGATAAGGATTTCTCCTATGGCGCGCATGATTAGGTGACCAAACCTCTCTTGGCGAGAACTACTGAGACATCGTTAATATTGCAAATAATAATATTAATAACTTATCTCAATTATCTAAATTATTGATAATTAATAATATATAAAATATAAACAATAATTGAAAAAAATGAATGACTTCTCACGTAAGCATCGATAATCAATCTGTGTTCTTCTTATGCGACCACAGCGTATTCTGTACTTTTAACTTTGGGTGTTTCAGCGAGTTAACGGTAAAACTTCGCGTTATTTTTCATAAAAAAATTTTTTGTCGTTTTCTCAATCAAGCAATAAATTACATTTGTGGGGTCCACGATGATGATTGTTCGTAAATACGAATATTCCTGTTAAAAGCGAATATTCCCAGAGCCAATCGAATATTATATAACAACTTGCGTACTTTGCAAAATTTATAAATATTACCCACAACTATAACATTATATCAAATTTATTCCATAATATTCAAAAATGATAATTATAGAAAATTCATCTTTATTCATAAAAGTTGGGGTCTTTAAAGATGAGCAGTGTTGAGATGAACATGACCAATTTGGTGATACTGAATGAATATCTTTTGCCCGTAGTGCAAAGATGAATATTTGATGCAAGATGTATATTGATTGATGTTACAGGGATAAAATATTGATGATGAAATTTTAAATTCATAGATGATAGTAGATTTGATTATATACTTAACTCTTCTAATGAATTGTTGTTTCCGCTGCAGTTATTGATCTAAAATTTGTTGTCTATTGTATTTTATCAGATTTTTCCCTGTTGAGGACTAATGATAATTTGTTGTATATTATCTTAGTCATAATATTCTTTACTGGGCTAGTTGAGCTCACCCTTTTCCTTTTTGTTCCATTTTTCTTCTCAGGAGGTGAGAACATAGCAGGATCTAGTCGGGGTATGGAGTGATGGTTCTAGAAAGATGTTTTAGCAGTCCTCACTATTTCTGTAAAATTGTGTATGAATAATTGTAATGAGGACTTATTTGAGTGTGGATATTGTCTAGAAGACAATATTTGTATCTAAACTCACAGTATGTGTTGTCGTATTTTACACGACATTTGTATTATTGAAGTTGTAGTTTTCTTTCTGTACCATGTATTTGGCGACACAGAATGGGTGTTGTATACCTATTTTATGGGCGTCACAGTTGGTATCAGAGCTTAGGGATATGGTCTCTGACGGGGATCGGGGAATAGAACTAGGAGGGGAGAGATGAGTAAATCCTTCGCTAGTGTGTCCTACCTAAGCTTATTTGTTGGTCGGTCATAATATAGGGATATTATGTGATATGTTAATTTGTTTAATTAACCCCTGTTTTATGGCAGTTTTAAAGAATGGTAGCTAAGAACATTAACAATGGAGTCTATGAGACTGTGGAACAACCTTAGATTACCAACCAAGAGAATTGCAATGCGGGAAGACAATATTCCTCTGTAAACAACACTCTGAAGAGCAAGCGATGAATGATGCGATGTTTAAAAGCTTTTTGCGATTCATGCAAAATCGAGATGAGGGAGACTCGTGTACAAAAATCTGGTGGAAATGATAGCAATGCTGTGATGCATCACAACCAAGGAGTTCAAGGAGTTGGGACCACCAGATTTCTAGGGAAAGCCCGATCCGATTAAGGTGGTAGCGTGGGTTAAGCAAATGACCAAGATATTCGATGTCTTGGGGAATACTTGCGGAGGAACAAAGGTTCCATTCACCACCTTTATGTTACGTGGTGAGCGATTCTTTGGTGGAGAATCGTGAGGCGTGACCCGGCCGCACTCAATATGTCATGGGAAAAATTTGAGCTGTTCAATGACATGTACTTTCACGAAAGTATTCGTCATATGAAGGAGGTAAAGTTTATTAGGTAGAGCAGAACAACATGGCGGTGTCCCAATCTGAGGCAAAGTTAGCGGAGTTATCAAGTTTGTACCTCATTTGGTAGAAAATGAGAGCGTATGGCGCGGATGTTTACGAGAGGTCTAAAACTTCGAGATTCGACAATATCTTATGTCTCATAAATTTTCTTTATATTAGGATGTTGTAAACATGGCTCAATTATTAGAGTGTGATAACGAGTATGTTCAACCGAGGGACTATAATCAGGGTCATATCGGCGACAGCAGTCATCGAAGCGATGATAACCAGTGAGGAGGGAAGAATACGGACTAAAACGGTAACCACTCGGGTGGTCATCGTGGTCATGACAATAGGAGAGGTGAGTCAAGTGAAAATTTCAAAAAGAGGAGATTCAACAATAGCGGAAGACATCAGCGGCACAAACACCAACACCAACAACAAATTCTGGGGAGGAGAAGCGACCTCCGGTTAGATTCTACGGATCTGGAGAGGAGGACACATAAGTCCAAATTGTTCTGACCTTCAAGGTGTGTTTCAATTATGGAAAAGACGGTTCATGCTTTAGCCCGATTTTGTCCGGTAGCAAAGTCAAGTCCAACTGGGACGGCGGCACCAAAGGCGACTACGGACAAAACAATGTCGGTGGTTCAAGGAAGGGCGTTTGTCGTGACTGGCCAAAACACGAGAAACCCGAACGAGGTGATCACGGGTAAGCTAATCTTGAACTCTTGCGAAGTTTATACCTTACTAGATACCGGTTCTACCCATTCTTTTATCTCTCTTGCTTGTGCTCAACGTTTAAACTTGACTCCGGAGAAATTAAACTTTAACTTATCTGTTGAAACTCCGTTGGGTGAAACCTTCGTTACATCTACAGTTTATAAATCTTTCTTGATACAAGTTGACACAATCACATTACCTATTGATCTTATTTCTTTAAAGATACTTGCATTTGATGTGATTTTAGGGATTGATTGGTTAACCACTCATCATGCCAAAATTGATTATTTTCGTAAGGTTGTTAGTTTTCATATTCCTAACCAACCTGTTATACGAATTCAAGCAACTAAACCACTAAAACCAGTCACTATCATATCAAGCCATAAAGCTATTCGTTTATTGAAAAATGGATGTCAAGCTTTCTTAGCCCATATTATGGACTTGAACAAAAACGCATCAGATTTGAATAATATTCCTGTTGTTAATGAATTTCCTGACGTATTTCCTGAAGAACTTCCTGGTCTACCCCAAGAACGTGATGTTGAATTCTTTATTAATCTTGAACCGGGTACAAAGCCCATTTCTAAAACCCCATATCGAATGGCTCCTATTGAACTTCAGGAGTTAAAAGTCCAACTACAAGAATTGTTAGACATCGGTTTCATTAGTCTAGTACATCTCCTTGGGGTGCTCTGTTTTATTTATAAAGAAGAAAAGGCGGGAGTATGCGACTTTGTATTGACTACCAAGAATTAAACCATGTCACCATCAAGAATAGGTATCCACTACCTGTATTATTGATGACTGTTTAACCGATTGCAAGGAGCACAATACTTTTCAAAGATCGATCTTAGATTCGGATATCATCGATTGAAGATTAAAATAGAGGATATTCAAAGGCGCCTTGAACTCGATGCGGGCATTATGAATTCTTAGTCATGTCTTTTGGATTTACTAATGCTCCTCTTTGCTTTCATGAATATGATGAACCGTGTATTCAAGGAATATTTGGATCGATTCGTTGTTGTCTTTATTGATGACATCCTCATCTATTCAAAAGCCGTGAAGATCATGAGCACCATTTGAATTTGGTACTTCAAAGACTTACGTGACAACAAGCTATATGCTAAAATTTGAAGAAATGCGAGTTACGGCTTAAGGAAGTAGCATTCCTTGGGCACGTGGTATCAAAACATGGAGTATCATTGACGGCAAAGATTGAAGCAATCAAAGTTGGGAAGCAGAAGTCGGTGGCCAAAGTCGTGGCTTCTGGGCTTAGCTGGTTATTATCGGAGATTCGTGGAAGGATTTTCTCGAATCACTACTCCGTTAACTCAGCTGATTTGGAAAGATGCAAAATTCGTATGGAGCGAGGAATGCGAGAAGAGTTTCCAAGAGCTCAGGAGGAGACTCATTTCGGCATCAGTTCTGACAATACCATCTGGTTAAGATGGATTTGTTATCTATAGCGATGCTTCAGGCAAAGGGTTAGGATGTGTTCTCATGCAACATAGGAAAATCATAGCCTATGCCTCGCGACAACTCAAAGAATATGAGAAGAATTATCTTACTCATGATCTGGAGTTGGCAACAGTCGTTTTTGCGTTGAAAATCTGGAGACACTACCTGTATGGGGAGAAAGTGGAGATTTATACGGATCATAAAAGCCTCAAATATTTCTTCACCCAAAAGGAACTCAACATACGACAACGACATTGGCTCGAGTTGTTGAAAGATTACGACCATAACATTCAATATCATCCTGGAAAAGCAAACGTTGTAGCTGACACGTTGAGTAGAAGATCGTATGCGGGTACGAGTGCGATGTTTTTAACACAAAGACCCATTTTGTATGACTTACAAAGGATGGAGATAGAGTTAAAGACTCCAGGGACCCACATGATGATGGAAAATATAAGAGTAGAACTGGCTTTAATCGATAAAGTTAAAGTTGCTCAAACCACGGACCCAAAGATGATCGTATGAAGGCGAAAGTCACTGAGAAGGTGATATTAGGAGGCAAGAATTGATGAAGAAGGAATACTTGAGTCAACTCAAACTTTTCATTCCTAACGATTACGACTTGAAGCATAGAATCATGATGGAGGCACACAACACACCATTTGCAATCCATCACAGGAGTACCAAAATGTATCATGATCTTTGACATACATTTTGGTGGAGCAATATGAAGAGAGAGATCACAGAGTTTATATCGAGGTGTTTAACTTGTCAACGTGTAAAGGCGGATCATCAAGTGCCAAAGGGTCCATTGCAACCACTTGAGATTCCGAAGTGGATGTGGGAACACATTACCATGGATTTCGTTACAGGTCTTCCTAAGGTTTCTCAAGGCATATATGCGATTTGAGTTATTGTTGATAGATTAACCAAGTCTGCTCATTTCTTGCCTATATGTGAGACTTATTCCCTTGAACGTCTTGCTAGTATGTATGTAAATGAGATTATGAGATTGCATGGCATGCCAATATCCATAGTTTTGGATCATGACCCAAGATTCACTTCACGATTTTGGGTTAGCTTGCAGAAAGCTATGGGCACGGATTTACGATTCAGTTCGGCATACCATCCTCAAATGGATGGGCAATTAGAGAGGACTATTCAAACCCTTGAAGATCTATTAAGACTATGTGTCCTAGATTTTAAAGGAAGTTGGGATAAGTACTTACCACTGGTGGAATTCTCCTACAACAATAGTTATCAAGCAAGTATAGGCATGGCTCCATTCGAGGCGTTATATGAACGAAAGTGTCGCTCTCCAGTATGTTGGGACGAGGTGGGAGAAGCAACGTTGTTGGGACCAGAATTAGTACGCATGACTACAGAAAAGATTCAAATGATCCGACAACGTATAAAGACCTCACAAGATCGACAAAAGAGTTATCTTGATCATCATCGGAAGGACGTGGAGTTTAATATTGGAGATCATGTACTGTTACATATTGCTCCATTGAAGGGAGTTACAAGATTTGGGAAGAGAGGAAAGCTTAATCCACGATTTGTTGGACCATTTGAGATTCTTGACCGAATAGGAAATGTGGCCTATAGACTCGCATTACCTCCAAGTATGTCTCATGTTCATAATGTTTTTCACATATCTATGCTTCGTAAATATGTGAAAGACCGAAACCACATTATTGCGTTAGAACCAGATGAGATAGCCGAAGATTTAACGTACGAGGAGGTACCTGCCAAGATATTGGATAGGAAAGAGCATATCCTACGAACAAAGGTTATACCACAAGTCAATATTTTGTGGAGGAACCATGCTATTGAGAAAATAAGTTGGGAGTTGGAATCAGAAATGAAAGCGAGGTACCCTCACCTTTTCGAAACACCAGGTACGTACGTCAATTTTGAAGACGAAATTTCATAAGGAGGGGAGGTTGTAAGACCCCATCTTATTATGAATAAAAATTAAATTTTCTCTATTTATTATCTTGAAATAATGAGTTAATTTGATATAATACTTTGGTTGTGGGTGAAATGTGCAAATTTTACAAAATAAGCAAGTGGTTATAAAATATTCATTTTTTGTTGGGGAATATTCGTTTGGTCGTGGAATATTCTTGTTGTCGGGGAATATTAAATGCAATGCAGTGTGACCATTCGTGGGCCTCATAATGAGAATAAGCATGTCGGATGAAGAAAGCGACAAGTTTGAGTTTTTATAAATAACGGCGTAGTTATTACTGAATTAACATTGTTGGAATACCCGGTGGTTAAAATACGATGTCTGGCGTGGTTGCCGCGATGCTTTGCGGTATTCAGCATTATATTTTGAATTATTGATTCTTACGTGAAGGCACTACTCAATAATTATTCTGATAATTACTTTTCAATATTTTATTTTATTGATTCAATAATTCTTTGCGTTGATATTTTATATTATTGTTGTTTTGATAATTGTCCTTTGCATAGTATTTTCCATTATCGGATCAATAATTCATATTATTTGAATAATATTATTAGATAACATTATTAGCAATGTCTAGAAAGTTACATCTAAGGAGAAGTTTGGTCACCTAATTACTTGTGCGAGTAAGGAGAAATCCTTATTGGAAGCCCCCTCTTTCACAGGGCGGCACTGGTTGTCATAATTGTGATTACGTAATATTATTTGTGAATAATTAATTATTGATTTATATGATAAGAAAATATTTATTTGATGTGGATATAAATGATGGATTTATTTATTTTATGTGGTTATAATTGAAGGATTTAATGTTGAGGTGTTTTATCGATTATTTTTTTTCGGAATGGAGGTATTAAAAATCAAATCGATTATTTTTACGATATATTGCGTGAGTTATAATTTTTAATCGATAGTTGGATTGTTGTGATTTTTGGATATGTTATACATATATAAGTTGAGTATATGTCCACAAATTTTGAGCCGTTAAAATGAGCGAATGATTTGTTATGAATTTTAAGAGGTGACTGATTAGGAAATTAGGGTTATAAATGATTTTGGTGGAAAATTCTAGAATTGAGTGGGCCCCACTTGTGGTTGGTGAAGAAATGTGTGCTGAATTTTATTTCAAATGTGGTGGGTGGCAATAGTAGCAGGTAAAGCCATCGGGTGTGGTCAATGCGCTTTGGTGGGCTAACATTTTCCTATAAATAGAGGCTAAGTTAGAATTGAAAATCACACGAAACATAAGTTTTTCTCTCTCTCTCTCTATATTATCGGCGTATTTTGTGAGTATTTAGATACTTTGAGAGTTCTTTATTACGATTACAAGTTTCATTGACATCACTTGCCTTTCATTAGAAATCTTGATTCTTTGAGGTAAGGGATATTATTTTCTTCTTAAATGATATTATTTTCTTCAATATCATTATCTTTGAGATATTGTTATGAATTTTATTGTGGAATTTCTACCTTTTTGTGTAGGGGTTACTATTCACGTATCTCGACCTTTATTCACGTATCTGACCACTATTCACAAATCGATACCATTCACGAGAAAAATGAAATTTTCTCTTTTTCGTCCCGGATGTCTTTTATGGTTACTATCTTTGATTGTATCCATGTTTTGATCTTTATTTTTGAATTCTACTTCACACTTGGTTATTATGGAGTATTATTGAATTTGGATAAAGCGAAATCTGAATCCCTAATATTTGTCCTTACATCTCTTTGGATTCGTTCTCTAAAATGTTTTCATCATCCTCGGTCCTTAATGGTGATACTTGATGAATATCTTTGCTTTTGTAGTGCAAAGATAAATGATTACGATGAATATCTTTGGCCGTAGTGTAAAGATGAGCAGTGTTGAGATGAACATGACTGTTGGTGATACAAATGAATATCTTTTGGCCGTATTGCAAAGATGAATATTTGATGCAAGATGTATATTGATTGATGTTAAAGGGATAAAATATTGATGATGGACTTTTAAATTCATAGATGATAGTAGATTTGATTCTATACTTAACTCTTCTAATGAATTATTGTTTTTGCTGCAGTTGTTGATCTAAAACTTGTTGTCTATTGTATTTTATCAGATTTTTCCTGTTGAGGACTAATGATAATTTGTTGAATATTATCTTAGTCATAATATTCTTTACTGGGCTAGTTGAGCTCACCCTTTTCCTTTTTGTTTCATTTTTTCTTCTAGGGAGGTGAGAACATAGCGAGGATCTAGTGGGGTATGGAGTGATGGTTCTAGAAAGATGTTTTAGCGAGTCCTCATTATTTTTGTAAAATAGTGTATGAATAATTGTAATGAGGACTTATTTGAGTGTGGATATTGTCTAGAAGACAATATTTGTATTTAAACTCACGATATGTGTTGTCGTATTTTACCGACATTTGTATTGTAAGTTGAAGTTGTAGTTGTTTGTATTTGGCACAATGGAACAAATAAGATAGGTCCAAGGTCTCGTCCAGTTATCCCCCACTTGAAACTATTCTTTTATCGGTCAAAAACACGTCTATTGTTGCTAGTCCTTTTAAAATTTTGAATGGTAATAAAGATGAAAAGAAAATCATTTAAAAAAATAATTTTACAAACCAGTATATAGCAACCATAGGTAAACAGCTAGATAAGATTGAAGAAAAATTTGATGAAACTATTATTAAAATACCTGATTCTAAGTTAGAGCAACCTTTGTTAAAATTACCAGAAAATAGAATTAAATTAGGATTACCTAATAAAGATGGAGAACTTACCCAAGTTATTGATAAGTTATTTAAAAAATTAAAAACTAAAACTGGAACCAGTGGTACTATTGTTGTCATTGATCAAATTGATTCTGACAATAAAAGTATTAGTAAATCAGATCAGTCTGATACTGTTTTAATTCCAAATCTAAATGATCAATTAAATAAATTAACTTTTAATAACACTAAAATAACACGAAATTGGTATTCTAGACCTACTCCTCCGGATCTACTGTAAGACCCCGAATTTTATGAAATGAAAGTATTCAATTTTTCTTATAATTATTATTCAGTAATTGGTTAAATTGATAAAAGGTTAAAGTTAAGGATGATATGTGAAAATTTTAAGAAGTAAGCAAGTGGTCATAAAATATTCGTTGTGTTGGAAATATTCTTTTCATCGGAGAATATTCGTACGACGAAACAATCATTGGTGGACCCCACAACGGAATAACTGTCGGATATAGAAAGTGACAGAAATAACCTTTTTATAAAAATAACGACAAAACTTTTACCGTTAAACTTTTGAAATATCTGGTGATAAAAAATAGTAATACGCGTGGTTGCACAGTAGCACACGGTATTGCACAATATCTCTGATTATTGATGCTTACGTAAGAAGTCACTCAGTTTTATTTAACTATTACAACAGTAGTTGCTGCATAGTATTTCATATTGTTGATTCAATTATTGTCACAATATCATCTGAACAATATTTTATATTATTAAATCAATAATTGAGACGACAAAGTTATTCATATTATTATTTGTATTATTAACAATGTCTAGAAAGTTCTGTCGAGGAAAAGGGTTTGGTCACCTAATTGCGCGCCAATAAGGAGAAGTCTTTATCGGAAAGCCCCCTCTTTCCTGAGAATAATCTGGTCGTTAATATTGTGAGTTATAATATTAATAATGAATAATTGTTGAAATATTAAAAATGTGTTCATTAACGATAAGTGAATTACAAAAGTTAAAGGGGAATAATGCAAGCTTGGAAAACTTTAGGGGTACCAAAGTGTAATAAGTTAACCAATCCATGTGAACTTGAATCAACCAATCAGAGAAGAAATGATGCAAGCATGATGTAAGCATGACATCATCCTTAAAAAAACACAAAGATGATGTAAGACTCCAACTTTTATGAATAAAGATTAATTTTCTCTAAATATATTTTTGAATATTATGGTGTGGATTTGATATAATGTAATAGGGGTGGGTAATATTTATAAATTTTGCTAAGTAAGTAATTTGTCATAAAATATTCGATTGGTCAGGGAATATTCATTTTATCAGGGAATATTCGTAAATGCTACGACCACACCCGAATCAGGATGCTTGAAACCCGAACTCGGTTACTGCTACGATACCATTTCTATGAGCAATTATTGAATTCTACTAATAATAATAACAATAATATGAATTTCAAACTTAACTTACATTTATCGAGTCTAATCCCAAGTCATCGGAACCTTTACTATATTCTTTACATGATATATAATACATATCATTAACGATAATCTGATCTATCTATTAAAGAAAAATATATATTAATAATTTGAACCTATTTGCTTTCCTTTTCACTTGTTCTGTCAAAGAACCTTCTAGCTTTCACTTGTTCACACTTGGTGAAAACATTTAAATTAAGCAAGGATGAGCATTTGAGTGCCCAGCAAGTATTTATATATATATTTAAGCTGAAAGAATTTAAATGTTTTCTTTATAATATTCTTCTACAACTAGTCAATAGTTGTGAAGTAATCTATACCAATAATAATAGCATAACAACCCTCTTTCAAATTTTTGAAACTGTGTATTGTTTATAAACAAGGTTTCTGTGACATATCATGAACATTGTTTTCATTTTCGAAAGGGTTTAAAGCAGAAATTCATCGTAAACCTAAGCCATTGCTTCTACGGGCTTTAGGTTGTACTCCCTTGGGCCTGATTGATCAATACTACATTACTAGAACGATATTATCGTTCATCCTTTGTCCGTAGTAATAAGCGTAAAAATTTTCCCATTATCGGGATGTTCATTTCTGTCGGGTTTTTATAACAAAGGTATTATATAATTCAACATATATGTATATCAAAGGTGTATCAACATACGATGAAAAATAATGATTGTCCAAGTGGGGACACTTGTATAATCATTTATAGAAATTGTGAACGTAATATATTTAACCGAATTATCATATACTAGCATGTTGATAATCAATGGGCTTATATAATATAAGTTTAACAATCGTATAATAATATAACTTTTGAAACATTCTTACACTTGTCCATTGCATAAAGAAAATGCAAAGTTAGGATACTTTTTTGATCTTGTTTGCTTACACTTACGCAAATTAGATTTATCGTTTCTATCACGACTATCATTAATCAAATCATTTCTTGATTAGTATATCATAACGCGTGACACATAACACCGCCTATTAAAATAAACACATAACCTAATCACCTTATCACACATGTTCAACAATCATGGTTTCACAAACAATCATCAACACATTTCTAATCACATTATCATATAACCTTAACAACCATTGAATCACAAATAAACCGTTAACTAATTAAATTATCTATGTCCGGATCAATTTACGAACCATGTGGAATCTATCGACAACTTTATCGGTACTAATAGAGTCTAAGACTCTATCTGATGAATTACATATTAGGTTGGATAACTTAAACACCAGTTATAACATTTTTGTCTTGACCTTATAATAATTTTAAATAATTATTATCATTTATCATAATTTTTGAAATATCGAGAATCATTATTAAATGATTTAAATATCACATAATTCTATTATTATTAACATTTAATCAATATTAAATTATTAATGAAACCATTGCCAAAATATTAAAGTTATGTATAATAACTCAAAATATTCTTAACGTATTAATATTACCCTTAAATAATTTTTAAAATATTTAAAATCATTATTAAATAATTACCATTAATATTTAAATATTAATGTACCATTATCTAAATATTAAAAGTCATTAAAAATATTTTTAATTCATTTATATCTCTTTTAAATGATTTTTAAATTAATAAAACCATTTTTAAACTATTTATTTAATATAATTATTAAATAAATTTAATATCATTAATCATTAAATAATTATCATTAATATTAATTTATTAATGAAATTATCCTTTAAATATTAAAAGTTATAGTTTATAACTTAAAATATCTTTAAACATTTTATCTTCATTTAAAATGATTATTAAAATCATTTTTAAACTAAATTATTTAATACAAATATTAAATAACTTTAATATCATTATTAATCATTAATTAATGAAATTAACCATTAAATATTAAAAGTTATATTTTATAACTTAAAATATTTTTAAATACTTTATTTTCATTTAAAATGATTTTTAAATCATAAAATCATTTTTTATCTTATTTATTTAGTTTAATAATCAAATAAATCTAATATCATTAATATTAATTTATTAATGAAATTTCTCCAAAAATATTAAAAGTTACATTTTATAACTTAAAATATATTATAATACATTAATCTTTATTTAAAATAATTTTAAATAATTAAAATCATTTTCTCTAATTTATTTAATATACTAATTAAATAAATTAAATATCATTAATATTCAAATAATTATAAATATTAATGAAAATATCCCAAATAATTAAAAGTTATTTTTCATAATTTAAAATAATTTTTAAAACTAATTTTGTAATTTTATAATTTATTTTCTATTTTTAGCTAATTTTGAATTTGAAATTAAAATAAATGAGGAACCGTCATTTGTAGGTCTTTAGCGATAATGCAGCCCTTAGTCATTGTTGGTGTTCTTGAACTCAAGAACAACGACATATGCTTGACTTTCGTGGTGGCTTGTTTGACCGCTTATTAATTTCTTACACAAAGTGTTTTGGACATTTTGTTACTCGGATCGTGTAGTGCTAATGCAAGACTACAAGATAAAACCATAAACAAGATCATAAAACTCATAACAAAGAAGATCCGAGCCAAACAACTAGTTGTCGAGGAAAGTCATTCTTCATTTCGAAAACCGAAATGAAGAACGATTCAAGTACGCACTTTTGAGCTTACAATACAAGCAGATAATTTAATGTTTTAGTGATCTAAAACTTCAATACTATAGCCCACATGTAGAACTACAGATATAATACACAAAATCACCATGAAAACAAACACATAGCAAAATATTGATCGGTCAACCCTTGCGAAAACTTCGTTTCGTAAAAATTCGGAAATTCCGAGAAAATTGAAAATGTTAGGATGGTCTACTTTGACCATCAATTACAACGATTCTGATGATATATTGAGGAATCTAGAGGTATAAATCTAAAGTATATGCAACATACAACAATCCAGTTACAACAATACCAACAGATCGTACAACACCTGACAGATTAAAGTAGTTGAAATCATTGTCAGACTCGGGAAATGACCTTCTGGGTTGCCCAGAAAGTACCAGTCAATGCTTGGGTCGGCGACATTTGACCATTAATATCTCTGATCTACACCTTCAATGACTCTAATTGTTTTTGCAGATTAAAGAAAGCACTACAGGCTACACATATTAACTTTTAAAACACAAAACCCAATTACAGAAATGGATCTACAAGGTCTGACATTCGTTGTCAGACCATAACATGAAATTTTTCCAGAAATTTAAAAATCATTGATTTGAGCATTTAGATGTTATGGACTTGTAATATACCAACCCAGATCATCATGTTAGACTACAAACAACATATTTTAACATCAATTCACAAGATCTAACAACAACTTTTGGACAGAAATTCAAGGTAGGGTTTTATACCTTTGATGAACGATTCTTGATCTTGTGTTGTTGATTTGTTTATGGTGTTAGTGGGGCTATGTTTATGACTAATAATACTTGAAAAATTTCGTGACTTTTAGAGAGAGAGGGTCTAGGATGAGATTGTGATAAAATGGGCAAATAAATGAGACTTTTCTCTCTCTAATCTATATATATATATATATCTTAAATGCAATGTATTGTTGATTCTAAGGCTTATTCTTTGGCAAAAAATCGTGCATGTGTGGAGTTGGTGGAGTTAGTATGAGTTGGTTAACAACTCAACCTAAATGTCAAAACCTAGTATTTAGCCTAAATAATACAACTAGGGGTATAATGGTCATTTAGTTTGTAATTTTAATGGCAACAATGTAATCCTTGTTAACCCTTAGGGTTTAGGGTTTGAGTCAAGTTAGCAAAATTCTAGGATTTCCAAAATTAGGATTTAGCAACTAGGGTTTATAAAGAAAATAAAATAAAATAATTTTAGTTTCTAAAATTTTGAAAATAATAACTTTGTTAATTAAAGTAAGTTTGTAATTATCTTATACATGGATATTAGGGTTTATTACCCTTAATCACAATTAACCTTGCTAATAAAGCAATTAGGGTTTATAATATCGATAATTAGGGTTTTCATAATATGATTAGGGTTTCTAGAAATTAAATTAGGGTTCTATATTTTAGGGTTTTTAATTTACTAATTAGATTTATTTTAATTAGCAATTAAAGTCTATCATGCGTGTTATTAATCATAATAACACAATTCTTGATAGATCAAACCTAGGGTTTAGGTTTAGGATTAGGGTTTTCAATTACAAAATAGGGTTACTAATTTAGAAATTAGGTAATTTTTTTTTTTAGAATATATAAAAAATAATAAGGATTTTGAATAATTACGATTCTCCTAATTAGGGTTAATACATATAACATCGATCGTTAATCACATTATCGTGATTACATAATGACTTAACAAATTCTCAAAGTCGTGATCGACTTTCGCATTAGGGTTTCATAGATTTTGAAACTAGGTTTTTATTTTTAAATTATGGTTTCTAAATATTAAATAGGGTTTAATATTATAATTATATAATCATACCATATACCATATAACACGATTAAACAACAGTTTTGAACTCACAAATTTGAATTTCAAATTAGGGTTTTATCGTAATATATTAAAATTGTTCCACACATTAACATTACACATATAATCATACATATCTCGTATACAATCGACAAATAATAATATAATATTATTATTCTCATTCCTTGATCAAAACTTAGGAATTAGGGTTTGGATTCCATATCGATTTATCTTTCATATATAACCTTAATAATTAAGTTAAAATAATTAACTTAACTATTACGAAATAATTTCATATAATAAAATAAGTATTATAAAAATTATATAATCATATCATATAAAATAATATAATTATCCTATTTCTTTGGAAAATAAACATTAAAAACATTTTTACTATAAAATTAATTATTATAAGAATATAATTTATAATGAAAATTATTCATAACCATTCATGTAATAAATATATTTTATATTCATCACATAATTACTTACATAATATCTTTCACGCATTCTTATCTTTAAAATAAATAAATATTCTAAAATCATTTCATATATTATTTAAATAATATAAGATTATATTTTCCTTGAAAAATAATTAATAAAACATTCCCAATAAGGAATTAGTTAGTATAAAAATATAATTGATAATAGTCAACAATTCTAAAATAAATTTATTTGCAATACTTAATGTAATAAATAAATTTTATTTATCACACATATAATTATAATTACACATTACCTTGACACATATCATTCATATTTATTTAAAAAAAAAAAAAATTTATACATAAAATTTATGATTTATTTATATAGAAAATATCGGGTTGTCACATTCACCCTCCTTATAAGGATTAGTCCCGGAATCACCTTTTAAAACCTATATACTTACCAGTAGGTACACAGCAGATATATACAATCATTACAAGTAGATCTCGATCATAATTGATCGATCCGATCTTTAACTATTCAGCAAAAAGCTTATCTATCTTCTTAAACAGAAATTTGATTTCTAAGAGAACTCAAATTCCTCCTTCAAAATAATTTATAAAAATAATTTAATATATATAAGAAAATAATATATTAGAAAATAAAATTAGTTTGAGTAATACCTGGAGTTGCATCCCCGGTTGCCACGATATCTTGAACGGTTATGTTGAAGACGCTTGCAGTTGATTCTATTGATTTATTTGTTGATGTCGGTCCCGATGTCGCCAATGCCCTGCTGCCTTTTTCGCATTTTCGCATTCCTTGTCTCCATTTCCTTTCTTGGACAGTCTTTCACTTTATACTCCATTGATTCGCACATAACACATTTACTATACCTTCTTGGATTGGGACGTTTAGGAAAGATATATATCCCTCCTGTCCTTACTTTCTATACACAAACTTTTCCTTTTAATCACATTCCCGGCTTATCTCCGGTATTATCACAATTATCTTCTTTTATTTTATAGGCAACAAAAGTTGTCTCTTGCCCCGCCGTTATCCTAGCTATAACATATGCTTCTACCGGGTCAGTTGATATTCTAAATCCTGGCAATAGGACCACTTTGAAGTCTTTAACGTTCGACGTTCGATTATCTGGTTGATTTTTCGCGGCTGGTAATCCGTTCTGCATAGCTTGATCGTCCGTATTCGCAAAAATTTCGATGTCGGGTCTGATTGTCCTCCAGCTTTGTTCACAGGTCCTTCTATCCTTTGGTTTCGTTTTCGTCTTAACGACAATATTATAAATTATTCTTTATTACCTTACATTCTAAGCCTTATCGTAAACGCTTAACATATAACACGAAACTTTCTATTCACTCAATCATGTACTCAAAATATTAGATTTTGAAACTTCGATTTCTCTATATAACCAAATGATCGAGATAAATATCTATTATCTTTATACCAACTTATCCCATTAATCCAACATAAACCCATATTCATAACACTTGACATACCATATACACATATTGCTTTAAACATTATTTATCCTTTGTGACTCAAGAGTGGGAATCATTGCCATAATTTAACTTATACAAAATATTACATTACACCAACATATATATATCATATACACCACCTAAAATCATACATATTCAACTAATTCTAATACTACCTATTCTTTACACCTTCACTAACGATCAATTACTTAGTAACCTATCTATTCCTATTATCCTCAATATCCATTCACACATAAGCTATATCAAGTTTGTCACAACTTTCAACACCTTATGAGTTTAAGAACTCATCACAAACATATGAGTTTAAGAACTCAACATTGACCATTTATACCTTAACCATACTTTACCTATCAGTTACACTTAGCGTTTCTTGATCCAGTACTATACTTTCCAAAATAACCACCTCTTTGAGGTAGCTTTCAATGTGAGCCTCTATTGCAGCTATTGGCTTTGATATTGGCTCGGTCATGGATGTTGACTTATTCTTTACGACTTAAGGGTATCCTAATTCTATTCCTTTCTAACACCTACACACAAAATTATCTTGACTAGCAAATAATAAATACACACAACACATAATAGTTTTATAAGTTATCTTTTATTTTGTTTGACGATGAATTTATTCAATTCATCTCCTTTTTAAACTCTATATGAGTTATTTATATTTTCAACGTTTCCCTCCTATTCTAAGGTTATAGCCTAAGGTCTAACCCACCTAAGGTTTCTAACCCTATAGCTCTGATACCAACTTGTAGAGTCCCCGAATCCGGATGCTTGAAACCCGAACTCAGTACTTTACGATACCATTTCTATGAGCGGAATTCTACTAATAATAATAACAATAATATGAATTTCAAACTTAACTTACATTTATCGAGTCTAATCCCAATCTGGAACCTTTACTATATTCTTTACATGATATATAATACATATCATTAACGTAATCTGATCTATCTATTACAAAAGATATCAATAACATATATTCATTTGCTTTCCTTTTCACTTGTTCTGGTCAGAACCTTCTAGCTTTTTACACACTTAGTGAAAACATTTAAATTAAGCAAGGATGAGCATTTGAGTGCCCAACAAGTATTATATATATATATTTAAGTGAAAGAATTTAAATGTTTTCTTTATAATATTCTTCTACAACTAGTCAATAGTTGTGAAGTAATCTATACCAATAATAATAGCATAACAACCCTCTTTCAATTTTTTGAAAAGCTGTGTATTGTTTATAAACAAGGTTTCATGACATATCATGAACATTGTTTTCATTTTGAAAGGTTTAAGCAGAAATTCATACGTAAACAGGCCATTGCTTCTGAGGCTTTAGGTTGTACTTCCCTTGGGCCTGTATTGATCAATACTACATTACTAGAACGATATTATCGTTCATCCTTTTGTCCGTAGTAAGCATAAAAATTTTCCCATTATCGGGATGTTCATTTCTGTCGGGTTTTTATAACAAAGGTATTATATAATTCAATATATATGTATATCAAAGGTGTATCAACATACGATAAAAAAAACAATGATTGTCCAAGTGGGGACACTTGTATAATCATTTATAGAAATTAATGAACATAATATATATTTAACCGAATTATCATATACTAGCATGTTGATAATCAATGGGCTTATATAATATAAGTTTAATAATAATAATATAATAATATAACTTTGAAACATTCTTACACTTGTCCATTGCATAAAGAAAATGCAAAGTTAGGATACTTGCACGATGCATACCGCTTATACTTACATAAATTAGATTTATCGTTTCTATCACGACCTATCATTAATCAAATCATTTCTTGATTAGTATATCATAACGTGACACATAACAACGCCTATTGCGATCAAACACATAACCTAATCACCTTATCACACATGTTCAACAATCATGGTTTCACAAACAATCATCAACACATTCTAATCACATTATCATATAACCTTAACAACCATTGAATCACAAATAAACCGTTAACTAATTAAATTATCTATGTCGAGATCAATTTTACGAACCATGTAGATTCTATCGACAACTTTATCGGTACTAATAGAGTCTAAGACTCTATCTGAGAATTACATATTCATTTGGATAACTTAAACACACAGTTATAACATTTGTCATTTTGACCTTATAATAATTTTTAAATAATTATTATCATTTATCATAATTTTTAAAATATCGAGAATCATTATTAAATGATTTAAATATCACATAATTCTATTATTATTAACATTTAATCAATATTAAATTATTAATGAAACCATTGCCAAAATATTAAAGTTATGTATAATAACTCAAAAATATTCTTAACGTATTAATATTACCCTTAAATAATTTTTAAAATATTTAAAATCATTATTAAATAATTACCATTAATATTTAAATATTAATGTACCATTATCTAAATATTAAAAGTCATTAAAAATATTTTTAATTCATTTATATCTCTTTTAAATGATTTTTAAATTAATAAAACCATTTTTAAACTATTTATTTAATATAATTATTAAATAAATTTAATATCATTAATCATTAAATAATTATCATTAATATTAATTTATTAATGAAATTATCCTTTAAATATTAAAAGTTATAGTTTATAACTTAAAATATCTTTAAACATTTTATCTTCATTTAAAATGATTATTAAAATCATTTTTAAACTAAATTATTTAATACAAATATTAAATAACTTTAATATCATTATTAATCATTAATTAATGAAATTAACCATTAAATATTAAAAGTTATATTTTATAACTTAAAATATTTTTAAATACTTTATTTTCATTTAAAATGATTTTTAAATCATAAAATCATTTTTATCTTATTTATTTAGTTTAATAATCAAATAAATCTAATATCATTAATATTAATTTATTAATGAAATTTCTCCAAAAATATTAAAAGTTACATTTTATAACTTAAAATATATTATAATACATTAATCTTTATTTAAAATAATTTTTAAATAATTAAAATCATTTTCTCTAATTTATTTAATATACTAATTAAATAAATTAAATATCATTAATATTCAAATAATTATAAATATTAATGAAAAATATCCCAAATAATTAAAAGTTATTTTCATAATTTAAAATAATTTTTAAAACTAATTTTGTAATTTTATAATTTATTTTCTATTTTAGCTAATTTTGAATTTTGAAATTAAAAATAATGAAGGCGTCATTTGTAGGTCTTTAGCGATAATAACTGTCATTGTTGGTGTTCTTGAACTCAAGAACAACGACATGGCTTGACTTTCATGGTGGCTTGTTTGACCGCTTATTAATTTCTTACACAAAGTGTTTTTGGACATTTTGTTACTCAGATCGTGTAGTGCTAATGCAAGACTACAAGATAAAACCATAAACAAGATCATAAAACTCATAACAAAGAAGATCTGAGCCAAACAACTAGTTGTTGGGGAAAGTCGTTCTTCATTTTCGAAACCCGAAATGAAGAGCGATTCAAGTATGAACTTTTGAGCTCTAATACAAGAGAGATAATTTAATGTTTTAGTGATCTAAAACTTCAATACTATAGCCCACATGTAGAACTACAGATATAATACACAAAATCACCATGAAAACAAACACATAGCAAAATATTGATCGGTCAACCCTTGCCAGAAAACTCGTTCGTAAAAATTCGGAAATTCCATAAAATTGAAAATGTTCTAGGATGGTCTACTTTGACCATCAATTACAACGATTCTGATGATATATTGAGGAATCTAGTGGTATAAATCTAAAGTATATGCAACATACAACAATCCAGTTACAACAATACCAATAGATTGTACAACACCTGACAGATTAAAGTAGTTGAAATCATTGTCAGACTCGGGAAATGACCTTCTGGGTTGCCCAGAAAGTACCAGGTCAATGCCGGTCAACGGCATTTGACCATTAATATCTACAGATCTACACCTTCAATGACTCTAATTGTTTTTGCAGATTAAAGAAAGCACTACAGGCTACACATATTAACTTTTAAAACACAAAACCCAATAACGAAATGGATCTACAAGGTCGACATTACGTTGTGGAGACCATAACATGAAATTTTTCGAAATTTTAAAATCATTGATTTGAGCATTTAGATGTTATGGACTTGTAATATACCAACCAGAGATCATCATGTTAGACTACAAACAACATATTTTAACATCAATTCACAAGATCTAACAACAACTTTTGAAAGAAATTCAAGGTAGGGTTTATACCTTTGATGAGCGATTCTTGATCTTGTGTTCTTTGATTTGTTTATGGTGTTAGTGGGGCTATGTTTATGACTAATAATACTTGAAAATTTTTCGTGACTTTAGAGAGAGAGGGTCTAGGATGAGATTGTGATAAAATGGGCAAATAAATGAGACTTTTCTCTCTAATCTATATATATATATATATATAAATGCAATGTGTGTCTTAAATGCAATGTATTGATCTGATCTGGCTTATTCTTTGGCAAAATCGTGCATGTGGAGTTGGTGGAGTTAGTATGAGTTGGTTAACAACTCAACCTAAATGTCAAAACCTAGTATTTAGCCTAAATAATACAACTAGGGGTATAATGGTCATTTAGTTTGTAATTTTAATGGCAACCATGTAATCCTTGTAAACCCTTAGGGTTTAGGGTTTGAGTCAAGTTAGCAAAATTCTAGGATTTCCAAAATTAGGATTTAGCAACTAGGGTTTATAAAGAAAATAAAATAAAATAATTTTAGTTTCTAAAATTTTGAAAATAATAACTTTGTTAATTAAAGTAAGTTTGTAATTATCTTATACATGGATATTAGGGTTTATTACCCTTAATCACAATTAACCTTGCTAATAAAGCAATTAGGGTTTATAATATCGATAATTAGGGTTTTCATAATATGATTAGGGTTTCTAGAAATTAAATTAGGGTTCTATATTTTAGGGTTTTAATTTACTAATTAGATTTATTTTAATTAGCAATTAAAATCTATCATAAACGTGTTATTAATCATAATAACACAATTCTTGATAGATCAAACCTCAGGTTTAGGTTTTAGGATTAGGGTTTTCAATTACAAAATAGGGTAATACTAATTTAGAAATTATAATTTTTTTTTTTTTAGAATATATAAAAAAATAATAAGGATTTTGAATAATTACGATTCTCCTAATTAAGGTTAATACATATAATAACCGATCGTTAATCACATTATCGTGATTACATAATAGACTTAACAAATTCTCAAAGTCGTGGCCGACTTTCGCATTAGGGTTTCATAGATTTTGAAACTAGGGTTTCTATTTTTAAATTATGGTTTCTAAATATTAAATAGGGTTTAATATTAAAATTATATATAATGCATACCATATACCATATAACTTACGCTTAAACAAATAGATTTTGAATCCAAATGAATTTCAAATTAGGGTTTTATCGTAATATATTAAAATTGTTCCACACATTAACATTACACATATAATCATACATATACATAATAATCGACATAAATAATAATATAATATTATTATTTCATTCCTTGATCAAAACCCGAATTAGGGTTTGGATTCCATATCGATTTATCTTTCATATATAACCTTAATAATTAAGTTAAAATAATTAACTTAACTATTCGAAATAATTTCATATAATAAAATAAGTATTATAAAAATTATATAATCATATCATATAAAATAATATAATTATCCTATTTCTTTGGAAAATAAACATTAAAAACATTTTTACTATAAAATTAATTATTATAAGAATATAATTTATAATGAAAATTATTCATAACCATTCATGTAATAAATATATTTTATATTCATCACATAATTACTTACATAATATCTTTCACGCATTCTTATCTTTAAAATAAATAAATATTCTAAAATCATTTCATATATTATTTAAATAATATAAGATTATATTTTCCTTGAAAAATAATTAATAAAACGTTCCCAATAAGGAATTAGTTAGTATAAAATATAATTGATAATAGTCAACAATTCTAAAATAAATTTATTTGCAATACTTAATGTAATAAATAAATTTTATTTATCACACATATAATTATAATTACACATTACTTGACACATATCATTCATATTTATTTTAATAATAAAAAAATTTTAATTTATCTAAAATTATATAATAAAAAAATTTGTCACAAATATTGCAAGTTAAAATATTTGATGATGTTATTAAAAATGTGTTTTATATGAATTGAGATAAAAAGGGATGAAGTATTTGTTTGGCTTATTTGGTTCAGCCTTGGTAGGAATCAAATGTTCTTTGAATTCCTTTGGGTAAAGGAGCCTTACTACATGTTTGTTCCGATGCCAAAAGGCATTAGGAGAATCTGAACAATGGTTTTCTTTTAAATAGTTCTTTAAATCATTAATCTTTTCTTGAACCTTTTCATTTTTTAGCTGTTCTTCAATACGTTTATAATTAATTAATTCTTTTAAGAAATTTAAATGGGCATTTTTATTATTTAGTAAGTTAAGTGATTTAGAAATAGATTCATCTTGAATAAATTTTAAATCTCTTTCTTTGGGTTTAATGAGAAATTTAAATATTATTTTCTTACCTAGGTGTTTACTGCTTAATCCTTCATTACTAGTAGTGAAAGGGTATAATAAATATATAAACGGTAATCCTAAGATGATCTTATTTGTAAGATTACGGATTAAAACAAAAGATGTTTTAAAACACATATTATCTTGACAAATATGAACTTTAGGTAGTTTATATTTTATTTCCATTTGGATACCATTGGCTAAGTTTAATCTTTCACTAGTTTTCTTGAAGTACTTGGTAGGGATTAAACCTTCTTGAATAAAATTCAGATCTGCACCAATATCAACTAAGGCAGAAAGCTGTATTGTGAAAGTTTTATCAATTACCAAAGTAATAGAAATATACCATTTTTGAATGGTTATATTTTTAATTCTCTTAAGGGAGAGACCCTGAAGGTTAAGAAAATCAGAATCTTCTTTAGTATGAGATGATTCTGGTTCATCGCGATCTTTATCACTAGAGGAATCATTTATATGAAGATTTGGTTTCTTAACTTCAATCTCTTTTCTTAAATTAGAAATATCTATTTTAAGGTTAGAAATTTCCTTTTTTAGCTTACTGACTTCTTGATTTAACTCCTGGAGGGTAACCTCTTTAACTGGAGTTTTAAATCTTTCTAAAGTTTTGTTAAGACTAAATATAGGTTTATCTTTTGCTTTAATGATCTTGTTATTAACTTTAATATCTTTAGTTAACAAATCTTTTAATTGTTTTGTTTGCTGGACTTTTAATTCTGGGTCTGTAATTTTACTAATTAAATCAATTAACAAAGAACTTTCTTTTTCTTCTCTGGTAATTACATTTAATCTTCTTTTGTAACAATTTTTATTGAAATTATATGCACATATAGTGACTTCTTCATTATCACTATTTGTTTCCTTGTTACTAATGCTGCTATTAGAGGAATAAGGAATATCAGAACCTTCATCACTGCTGATGTTGTTCTCAATCCTCATTAATTCTAACAGTTGTTCAATATCTTCAATTCAAACATTTAACTGGGATAATTTTTATTTTGTTTTGTACTTATTTTTATAGTGCCCTTTCTGCCCACAATTGTGGCTAACAATTTTACTCTTATCATATTTTTTTGATTTTTAGTAGATTTTTTACCGAATGTTTTAGGTTTATCATAGTAATTATCTCGATTTTTATTTTTATGATGACTATGTCTTTTCTTATGATGTTTGTGACTTTTGTGAGTATCAATATGTTTATGTCTCCACTTTCTCTGTAGAGGGAGCTTACATGGAGGTAAACCATATTGTTCACAAAATGTTCCTAACTTATATTTCATGCGTTTTTATCTTTACTAGCTTGTTTAGCGAGTTTAAAATCAATACACATTTTTAATCTAATTTTTTGTATATAACTAATAATGTCTCCATAGGTTAAATTGTCATAATCAATATAACCTAAATTTTTACTTAACTTTTCACGAACTATTTGAGCAAATAATCTAGGTAAACCATTGATGAATTTTTCTTTCCAAAATGGTTTATTGCTATCATTTCGCATCATAACTCGAGAAGTAAACACATCTTTGTACCATCTAAAATCACTTAGAGTGGGACAAGTGAGATTACTTAACTGATCGTGAATTCTTTCATAATATTACTAGGAGTTCCAGCAAAATGTTTAATTATGGTGAATATCAATGTATTAACTCCATCTGGCGGACCAACCCCAACATCTTCGTCAAAGATAGGGTGACCGTCATCATCCATTTGGACAACATGGATTATTAATAACCTAGTATCTTCAGTGAGATATTTTTCCCACCAAGATCTAAGAATACCAGTTAATCCACTTGCTATTAATTCAACAATATCAGATTGAGATAAATTGTTGAACTTAGTGATATAGCTATTGGCTACCATGGACATATGATTTAATATGTTAAGAATTTCTTGTTCATTAAAACCATCAATGTGACACCCCCAAAATAGGTATACATCACCCATTTTGAGTCGCCAAATACATGGTACAGAATACAAATACAAACTTAAATATACAAGAGATGAGTTGTGAGTTTTAATACAAATATTGTCTTCAGATGATTCAAACTCAAAATAAGTCCTCAATACATTTATTATCACACTATTTCACAGAATAGTGAGGACTACTAATGCAAACATCTGGATCGTCACTCCGTTCCCCGGCTAGTCCCAGCTATATTCTCATTTCCTAAAGAGAACAATGAAAGCAAAGGGTGAGCTCAACTAGCCCAGTAAGAAATATTATGACTAAGATAATGCAGAATAAATTATCGTTAGCCTTCAACAATGTTAAAATGATAAAATACAATAGACATCAAGTTTAACTGTAGCAGAACAAGCAATCCATTAGAAGAGTCAAGTAGAGATTTATATCTACTATCTTCTATGATTTAAAGTTATAATCAATTTTATCGCTGAGACTCAGCGTAATAAATAATCAACATCACTGAATTATCCATGCACTACGGGCCAAGGATATTCATTATTATCACCAATGGTCATGTTCATCTCAACAACTATCCATCAATGCACTACGGGCCAATGAGGACTTTTACCACATCATTTGTAACATTACATGTCATGATTATACCGAATGATTCCTGGTCATAATCATACCAATCAATAGTTCATTTATGCACGTAAGCCAAAGATGACTTTCATCATAATATAAGCATGATGATGATGACAATGATATAAGAATTCAATTAATAGAAAGCAAATGATAAATTTTAAAGATTTATAATTTAATTTATCCAAAATTCCATAAGGTCTAAATTGTCAACATGATACTGCTTTGTGGAGTAAAACTCAAGAATAATATTGTATCAAAAATGATTTGGACCGAAAAGAAATCAATTTTTATCATGAATAGTATCCTGGGTGAATAGTATTCGAGGGAATAGTACTTCGAGAATAGTACCCCGTGAATAGTACTCCGACATAAAAAGGTTAAAACTTATCAAAAATGCTTAGAATAATATTTTCATGAAAACATATTGGATGAAGCGCAAATATCAAAGAATTTCTGATCATTTCAGGAATTATAGAAGCAATACTTACCATAGTAAGTTTAGAGTTAGGAGTCTGAAATGAACAATATACGAAACTGCAAATGGATTTTCAACTGTCATGCGGTAAGAGTCCGCGTAATGAGATGATCATTTCCATAATTTAATAACAAATGAATAATAAGGGTTATTCACTGTGCATGCAGAGTCGCGTAGATGAGTTATTCCATAGAATAATAAAGAATGGAATAACAAAAGGATTTCACCATGCATGCGGTAGTTCACGTAGAGACAAAGTTATTCCAATGTAATAATAAAGAATGGAATAACAACCCTTATGAGTATTGAAAGAAATAACTCTCTTCATAAATACGAAAGAAATAATACCCTTACGATTGCGTTGAAACTAAAATAATATTCCAACGAATATTGAACGAAGATGATATTCCTTACTAATATTGAACGAAAATAATATTCATACGAATACGAAAAATAATATCTCTTCAGAATATGAAATAAATAATACCGTTTACCTTAGTAGGAGATTGGATACTGCAATAGTGTAGTAACACAATACTCTTCTTCTTTCCGATTCTATCTCTATAGAAATTCGCCAGAGTCGAGTGAATTGGTGAGAATGAAAGAAGAAATAAGCTTCTATTTATAGAAGGTTTCTAGCTTAGCCCTTGCAATGGGAAGAGGCAAGTGGCTTGACGACTGGTGATGTGAAAAGAAAAGTGGTTTGACGCTTGTAATGTGAAACGACAAGTGGTTCAACGCCTGTAATGTGAAACGACAAGTGGTTTAACGCCTATAATGTGAAACAACAAGTGGTTTAACGTCTGGTAAAGGCAAGTACTATCAAGTAAAGTGACTCTTAGATGATGACATATGGGCCCCATAGAATAAACCAAATTTATAACAAATGTCTCATAACAGACTTCTTATTTATATCAAAGATTGAATAAATATTTACTACAAATCATTTTATCTTCAATCAACACATTTTTTTAAACTTTCAACAATTATTCATCATTAATATTATAACTCACAATATTGACAACCAGATCATTCCCAAGAAAGAGGGGGCTTTTCGATAAGGACTTCTCCTTATTGGCGCGGAATTAGGTGACCAAATCCCTTTCCTCGACAGAACTTTCTAGACATCGTCAATAATATAAATAATAATATGAATAAGTTTATCATCTCAATTATTGATTTAATAACATAAAATATTGTGCAGATGATACTGTGACAATAATTGAATCAATAACGTGAAATACTATGCATCAATTACTGTAGCAATAATTGAGTGACTTCTTACGTAAGCATCAATAATCAATATCGTGTGCTACTATGCAACCACGCGTATTACTGTACTTTTATCACCTGGTATTTTAAGAGTTAACGGTAAAACTTTCACCGTTATTTTTATAAAAAGATAATTTTGTCGTTTTCTAACTCCGACAATAATTCTGTTATGGGGTCCACCAATGATTATGTCTTCGTACGAATATTCCCCGACAAAAAGAATATTTCCCGACCAAACAAATATTCACCGACCAAATGAATATTTTATAACAACTTGTTTTACTTTGTAAAATTTCCACATATCACCCTTAACTTAATCATTTTATCAATTTAACCATTTACTAAATAAAATAATAATTATAAGAAAATTGAATACTTTCATTTCATAAAATTCGGGGTCTTACAATCTCCCCTCCTTATGAAACCCTCAAAATTAGGGTACATACCTGGTTTGTCGAAGAGGTGAGGATACCTTAATTTCATTTCAGATTCTAACTCCCATGTCATTTCCTCAACATTGTGATTTTTCCAAAAAACTTTGACTTGAAGTATAACCTTGGAGCATAGAATATGTTCCTTTTTATCCAAGATTTTAACAGGTACCTCTTCAAACGTTATATCTTTCGCTATTTCATCCGGTTCCAACTTAATAATGTGGTTTGGGTTTTCCACATATTTATGTAACATAGATATGTGAAAAATGTTATGAACACGAGACATACTTGGCGGTAAGGCGAGTCTATAGGCCACTGTTCCTACTTGATCGAGGATTTCAAATAGGCCAATAAAATTGAGGGTTGAGACTTCCTCTCTTCGTCGATTCTTGCTTCTAAAATAACGCCCTCTTGAACCTTCTTCTTCACATGCATTGATGAGTGAGTTTTATACCCATGAATGGGATACATTCGGGCTTAATTTATTGTTGTTCTTAAGTCTTTTAGGATGGTTTTATGTGTTTGTGTCTATTCATGCATGTTTTATGTTATTTTATAGGAATTGGGACAAAAGTTACATGGATCGATGTTTGGGGTGGCTAGATTCGCGTTTTTGGCTTGCCATTTACACAATAGTCACTTCAGAGCCAATTTAACTATATCTCCTGACATTATTTCGAAACACTCAAAGAATGAAAGTTGTATATCTACTTCTCCTCTTTCCGGATCATCTTGAATCATCAAAATCGGAGTTCGGACGAAGAAGTTATGGCCATTTTCCCAAAGGACGTCGGAGCAGAAAATGTCATAATATGTGGTAGCGTTTGGGCGCCCATTTTTGGCCTATACCCAGCTTCAAGGCCGGGGAGCAAGAGATTCATTGTTGCAGTACCAAATAACAAGGCTGGGAAGGTCTTGGTGATGGCCCGACGCCGCTTTTGGGAGAATTTTAACACCTTTTTGACTCCAAATTGGATTGGGTTTGTTCCTAAACTAAAAATTGGACTTGTAACCTATAAATACATGATGCAAGGCATAAAATAAAGGGATATTACATAGCTTAGCCTAGATTAAACACTCTTTTAGATTAGAAAATAACCCTAGTTCTTATTAGTTTTGGAGATTGAAGCAACTTGGAGACCATTGAAGATCAAGAGCAAGAGCAAGAGCAAGATGGGAGCATCAGATTTACTGACAACAGATTCTATTCTCTTCTCTCATCTTACTTTTATCTTTTGATGTCTATTCAGTTGTGGATTCTTGGTTTTAATTCATTAATTATGAACTAACTATTTTTGAGATTTCAATTGAACTTTTTATGGCTATGAATTAGTTATTCATTATATTCTAATTATTTATGTTAAAGTGAGTTGTTTATCTTGTCTTGTGCTTATTGCTTAATTATTTGATCAGTAATTACTTTGTTACTCTAGAAGGAATTGGAAGAGGAATTCTAAGGTTAGAACTGGGCATGATATCATATGACTTAGTTATTTGCATGGTGAAAAATTAGGTTTGTGAATTGAATGGAAATATCTGTTCGCCGCATGTAACACATAAGGAATTGGGATTGGAAAGAGTTTAATTCAATTATTTTGCATAGGAATATAGCAAGATTAATCTGGATTAAATAGAAGGCAATTGATCACTTGGAAAAGGACTTTTGGCATTTGAGAATTCTCATTAACAATTCAAGAGGGCATAATAATTTGGATAATTGGATAATTGATTTATAATTCATAATTGGGGATATTGAAGTCTTAATCTTTATTTATTTGAATTCATTCGTTAAAATCTTAGTTTTAATTAGTTAATTTAGTTTTCTTAATTAGAAAAAACACGATTTGAGATTGTTTAAATAAAATTAGTTTGGTTAAGAATTAGTACTTGGTGATTTTTATTAAATAATTCCTCGTGGGAACGATACTCTACTTTCACTTTATTACTTGTTGACCGTGTATACTTGCACGTATTCATTGATTGTGAAATCGATCAACATGCATCAACTCTGAGTCTGTAGCTTGAGCGGCTTTAACTTTATCGATTAAAGTCGGTTCTACTCGTATATTTTATATCATCACGTGGGTCCCTAGAGTCTTTAACTCTATCTCCATCATTTGCAAGTCATACAAAATTGGTCTTTGTGTTAACAACGTCACACTCGTAACCGCATACGATCTTCTACTCAACTCGTCAGCTACCATGTTCGCTTTTCCACGATGATATTGAATAGTATGGTTGTAATCTTCAACACCTCGAGCCAACGTCTTCGGCGCAAGTTACGTTCGTTTTGGGTGAAAAAAAAATACTTGAGGGTTTTGTATTAAGTTCAAGGTCGATACAAAATTCGATTTCACTCTCTGGGGTAGGCTATGAAATTCTTCAGGGAATACATCAGAAAATTTATTAACAATAGAAATATCATTCAAATCTGACGTATTTTTGTTTAAATCCGTGACATGGGCTAAGAAAGCTTAACATCCGTTTTTCAATAAACGAATGACTTTATGGCTTGAGATGACAGTGATTGACTTTAATGGTTTGGTTGCTTGAATTCGCATAATAGGTTGGTTTGGAATATGAAAGCTAATAACCTTACGAAAACAATCAATTTAGCATGATGAGTGGTTAACCAATCAATCCCTAAAATAACATCGAATGCAAGTATTTTTCAAAGAGATAAGATCGACAGGTAATGTAAGACCCCAACTTTTATGAATAAAGATTAATTTCTCTCGAATTATATTTTTGAATATTATGGTGTGGATATAATATAATGTTATAGTTGTGGGTAATATTTACAAATTTTGCAAAGTAAGCAAGTGGTTATATAATATTCGATTGGTCGGGAAATATTCGTTTTAACAGGAAATATTCGTACGATGACACAATCTTTGGTGGACCCCACAACGGAAGTATTGTCGTAGTAAGAAAACGCATGTAATTATCTTTTATAAAAATAACTTGGCGGAAGTGTTACCGTTAAACCGCTGAACTACCCAAGTAGTAAAGTACAATGAATCTGGCGTGGTTGCATAGTAGCACACGGTATTGGTTATTGATGCTTACGTGAGAAGTCACTCAGTTATACTCAATTATTGCCACAGTAATTGTTGCATCATATCTTTCATATTATTGATTCGATTATTGTCATAATATCATCTGCATAATATGATATATTATTAAATCATTAATTGAGACGACAAAGTTATTCATATTATTAAATTGCAATATTTACAATGTCTAGAAGTTTTGTCAAGGAGAGATTTGGTCACCTAATTGCGCGCCAATAGGGAGAAATCCTTATTGGAAAGCCCCCTCTTTCTTGGGAATGACCTGGTTATTAAATATTGTGAGCTATAATATTGATGATGAATAAGCTCGTGTTGATTAAAGATGAAATTAATAGTTCCATTGTGTGGAAATTATTAGTGTTAGTAGAAATCGATATTTATGTCGATAATAATTGATGTCTGGAGGTTATATTGTTCAATCGGGTATTCGGGACACTTTTTGTGTCGGAATACTATTCACGAGTTACTATTCACGGGGTACTATTCACCCGAAAAATATATTCTTTTCAGTCCAAATCATTTTTGGGTACAATATTATTCCATGAGGAGATGTGCTAATTTTTCAGACCGTTGGTTGAAGTTATAATAATGAATCAATATGGACCGCTGGTGGAAATTTATAATAGTGAATCAATATGGATAGCTGGTATAAAGTTTTAATAGTAAATTAGTATGGACCGTTGTTTTAAGTTTTAATAGTAAATCAATATGGACCGTCCATTTAAAAGTAAATCAATCTGAACCGTTCATGAATTAGTTACTTCAGTCCATTCTCCTATAAATAGAAGCTCATTCCTTCATTATTTCTTACGAATTCACTGAAACTCTAGAGAGAGAAATTATAGAGAGAAAGAAGAAGAGAAGTCTGATACATTTCTATTCCAATATTCAGTTTCTTCTAAGGTAAGGGGTATTATTTCTTTTGTATTCATGAAGAGAACTTCTGTTATTCCATTCTTTATTATTCTTTTGGAATAACCTGTATACGCGGACTCCCCTATAATTGGTAAAATTCTTCTGTTATTCCATTCTTTATTATTATGTTGGAATAACCTGTTTATGCGAAGTATCGCATACATGGTGACATTCTTCTATTATTCCGTTCATTATTATTACGCTTGGAATATCCTCGCTCAGACGCTTATGCCGTAACTCGGTTCTATTATTTATTATTCGTTGGAATAACCTTTACAAGGTTTATCGCATGCATGGTGATTTCTGTTGTTATTCCATTCTTTATTATTTTGTTGGAATATCCTGTCTGTGCATTTACGCCGGACCTGGTTCCATTATTTATTATTAAGTTGGAATAACCTGTCTGTGCGGTCTATCGCATGCATGGTGATTTCTGTTGTTATTCCATTCTTTATTATTCTATCGAAATATATCTTGTCTGTGCGTTTACGCCAGACTGGTTCCATTATTTATTCTTCGCCGGAATATCACGTCGTGCATTTACGCTTGGGACTGATTCCATTATTTATTATTCATTGGGAATAACACGTGCATGCGCCTATCGCACGCATGGTGAATCCTTCATTATTCCATTCTTTATTATTCGTTGGAATAACTCGCCTATGTGGATTACCACATGCATGGTGAATGATCCTTTGTATTCATTCCTTATTAAATTGTGGAAATGATTCAGATATCGTGGATTACCGCATGGCGGGTGAAAATCCATTTGCAGTTTCATATACTGTAATATACTCAGTTGGTTAAAGTTTTGACTTTTATACTCCATGAAATTAGTGGAATATCCTTGATATTTGCGCTTCATCCAGTATCTTTTCATAGAAATATTCTTCTGAGCATTCTTGAATTTTACTCCACAAAGAAGTATCATGTTGACAATTTGGACGTTATTAATTTCTAGATAAATTAATTCTTGAACTTGTTTTATTGAATTATTATGTCATTGTCATCATCCTCATGCTTATATTATAATGAAAGTCATCTTTGGCTTATGTGTATAGATGTACTTAGTATGATTATGACCAGGGATTATTCGGTATAATCATGACCTGTAATGTTATAAAATGATATGGTAAAAGTCCTCAGTGGCCTGTAATGCATTGATGGACAGTTTTTGGTATGATATGACCAGGGATTGTTCGGTACATGACCATTGATGATTTAATGAATATCCTTGGCCCGTAGTACAGGGATGATTAGATGATGTGTTTTATTTATTTAGCTGAGTCTCAGTGATAAAAATTGATGAAAACATTTTATACCATAGAAGATAGTATGTTTTATTCTCTACTTGACTCTTCTAAAGGATTGCTTGTTCCGCTGCAGTTAAACTTGATGTCTATTGTATTTTTTTAGTTTAACATTGTTGAAGACTATTGATAATTTATTCTGCATTATCATAGTCATAATATTTCTTACTGGACTAGTTGAGCTCACCCTTTCTTTCGCTGTTCTCTTCAGGAAATGAGAATATAGCTGGGACGAGTCGGGGAAAGGAGTGACGGTCCAGATAATAGCATTAGTAGTCCTCACTATGCTGTTAAATAGTGTGACAATAAATGTAATGAGGACTTCTTTGAGTGTGGATATTGTCAAGATAAAAATATTCCTATTAAACCTCTCAGTTTATGTATTGGTGTATATTACACGACGGTTGTATAATTAAGTTTGTATTTATATTTTGTACCATGTATTTGGCCACTCAAGATGGGTGATGTATACCTATTTTTGGGGGCGTCACAGTTGGTATCAAAGCTTAGGGATATGATCCCTGGTTGAGATGTGAGGCAAGAACTAGGAGGGGAGAGACAGGGGAATTTCTTCGCTAGTATGACCTACCTAAGTTTATTTGGTATTTAATTGGTCGGTCAGAGTATAGGGATAATATGTGATATGTTAATTAACCCTTGTTTTGTTTCAGTATTTGAAAATGGCATCTGAAAATGTTAAGATAAGCAATGGAGCAAAATAATATGACCGTATCGCATTACGAGGCTAAGTTTGCTGAGTTATCCCGGTTTGCATCCCATTTGGTCGATAATGAGGAGCGAATGTTTCTAAGAGGTTTGAAACCCGATATACGTCAATACCTCATTTCTCATAAACTTTGTTTATATTCAGATGTTGTGAATAGGGCTCAGTTATTGGAGCGCGATAATGAGTTAGCACAACCAAAAGGTAACGATCAACAACACGATAATAATCGTACTGGTGGCAACGACCATTGGAACAATGATGACCATCATGGGGGAATTATCATGCCAAGAATGGTAACCACTTCGGTGGTAATCATGGCCAAGATAATAGAAGTGGAAATTTCAAGAAGAGAAGGTCATTTAGCTCGATTTTATCATATAGTGAAGTCAAGTCCAGCTGGGATGGAGACATCAAAAGGTGTCCCAGACAAGACAAAACCATAAGTTCAAGGGAGAGCGTTTGTCGTAACCTCCCAAAAAGCGAGGAATCCGAACGAGGTGATCACGGGTAAGCTAATCATAAACGCTAGCGAAGTTTATACTTCATTTGATACCGGTTCTACCCATTCCTTTATTTCTCCTACTTGCGCTCAACGTTTAAATTTTACTCCGGAGAAATTAGACTTTGACTTATCTGTTGAAACTCCGTTGGGAGAAACCTTCATTACATCCACTATTTATAAGTCTTATTTATTCATATCAGAATCGCCTTACGTTACTCGTCGATCTTATTTCTTTGAAAATACTTGCATTTGATGTGATTTTAGGGAGTGATTGGTTAACTACTCATCATGCTAAAATTGATTATTTTCGTAAGGTTGTTAGCTTTTATATTCCTAACCAACCTATTATGCGAATTCAAGCAACCAAACCATTAAAATCCATCACTGTCATCTCAAGCCATAAAGCTATTCGTTTATTGGAAAATGGATGTCAAGCTTTCTTAGCTCATGTCACGGATCTAAACAAAAATACGTCAGTTTGGAATGATATTTCTATTGTTAATGAATTTCCTGACGTATTCCCTGAAGAACTTCAGGGAATACGAATGGTTCTTATTGAACTTCAGGAGTTAAAAACCCAACTACAGGAATTGTTAGACATAGGTTTCATTCATCCTAGTACGTCTCCTTGGGGTGCTCCTGTTCTATTCGTGAAGAAGAAAGATGGAAGTATGCGACTTTGTGTTGATTATCCGGAGTTGAATCATGTCACCATCAAAAATAGGTACCCGTTACCTCGTATTGATGATCTGTTGACCCGTCAAAGATTGAAGCAATTTAAAGCTGGGAGCAACCTAAGTCAGTGACCGAAGTACGTAGCTTTCTTGGCTTAGCTGGTTATTATCGGAGATTCGTAGAAGGGTTTTCTCGAATCACTACTCCATTAATGCAGCTGACTCGAAAAGATACAAAATGCGGTTGGAGCGAGGAATGTGAGAAGAATTTTCAAGAACTCAAGAGTAGACTCATTTCAAAGACTGCTCGACAATACCATCCGCACCTGAGGATTTGTCATTTACAGTGATGCTTCAGGCAAAGGGTTAGGATGTGTTCTCATGCAACATGGGAAAGTCATAGCCTATGCCTCCCGATAACTCAAAGAATATGGGAGGAATTATCCTACTCATGATCTAGAGTTGGCCGCTGTCGTTTTTGCGCTTAAGATTTGGAGGCATTACTTGTTTGGAGAGAAGGTGGAGATTTATACGGATCATAAAAGCCTCAAATATTTCTCAGAAGGAACTCAACATGCGGCAACGACGTTGGCTTGAGTTGTTGAAAGATTATGATCATACCATCCAATACCATCCTAGAAAAGTGACGCATTGAGTAGAAGATCATATGCGAGTATGAGTGCGATATTGTCAACGCAAAGGCCCATTATGTATGACTTACGAAGGATGGAGATAGAGTTAAAGACTCTAGGGACCCATATGATGATGGCAAATATACGAGTAGAACCGACTTTAATCGATAAAGTTAAAGTTGCTCAAGCTACAGACCTGGAGTTGATGCGTATGAGGAAGAAAGTGCAAGAAGGTGCTATTCTGGAAGCAAGAATAGATGAAGAAGGAATACTTCGAGTCAACTCCAGACTTTGTGTTCCTAACGATTCGACACCAAGTATAAAATCATGGTGGAGGCGCACAACACACCGTTTGCAATCCATCCTGGGAGTACCAAAATGTATCGTGATCTTCGACATACATTTTGGTAGAGCAATATGAAGAGAGAGATAGCGGGGTTTATCTCAAGGTGTCTAACTTGTCAACGAGTCAAGGAGGAGCATCAAGTGCCAAAAGGTCCATTGCAACCACTTGAAATTCCAGAATGGAAGTGGGAGCACATTACAATGGATTTTGTTACTGGTCTTCCCAAGGTTTCTCAAGGCATAGATGCGATTTGGGTCATTGTTGATAGATTGACCAAGTTTACTCATTTCCTACCAATACGAGAAACTTATACACTTGAACGTCTTGCTAGTATGTACATAAACGAGATTGTAAGATTGCATGGTATGCCAGTATCCATAGTTTCTGATTGAGACCCAAGATTCACTTCAAGATTTTGGGTTAGTTTGCAAAAAGCTATGGGCACAGATTTACGATTTAGTTCGGCATATCTTCCTCAGGCGGATGGACAATCAGAGAGGACTATTCAAACTCTTGAAGATTTATTAAGACTCTGTGTCCTTGACTTCAAGGGAAGTTGGGACAATTTCTTACCATTGGTGGAGTTTTCCTACAACAACAGTTATCAAGCAAGTATTGGCATGGCTCCATTTGAGGCGTTGTATGGAAGAAAGTGTCGTTCGCCAATATGCTGGGATGAGGTGGGTGAAGCAACGTTGTTGGGACTGGATTTGGTACGTATGACTATAGAAAAGATTCAAACGATCCGATAACGTATAAAAACTTCACAAGATCGACAAAAGAGTTATGCTGATCTTCATCGAAAGGACGTGGAATTCGATATTGGAGATAATGTGTTGTTACGTGTTGCTCCATGGAAAAGAGTTACAAGATTTGGAAAGAGAGGAAAGCTCAATCCTCGATTCATTGACCCATTTATAATCTTTGAACGAGTATGAACTGTGGCCTATAGACTCGCCTTACCGCCAAGTATGTCTCGTGTTCATAATATTTTTCACATATCTATGTTACGTAAATATATGAAAGACCCGAACCACATTATTGAATTAGAACTGGACGAGATAGAGGAAGATTTAACGTATGAAGAGTTACTTGTTAAAATCTTGGATACGAAGGATGATATTCTACGCTCCAAGGTTATACCTCAAGTCAAAGTTTTGTGGAGAAACCACGATGTGGAAGAAATGACCTGGGAGTTAAAATCTGAGATGAAGTCAAGATATCCTCACCTCTTCGATATATCAGGCACCCACCCTAATTTCGAGGACGAAATTTCATAAGAAGGGGAGGTTGTAAGACCCCAACTTTTATGAATAAAGATTAATTTCTCTCGAAGTATATTTTTGAATATTATGGTGTGGATATAATATAATGTTATAGTTGTGGGTAATATTTACAAATTTTGCAAAGAACGCAAGTGGTTATATAATATTCAATTGGTCGGGGAATATTCATTTTAACAGGGAATATTCGTACGATGGCACAATCATTGGTGGACCCCACAACGGAAGTATTGTCCTAGTAAGAAAATGATGTAATTATCTTTTATAAAAATAACTTGGCGGAAGTGTTACCGTTAAAAGCGTTGAACTACCCAAAGAGTAAAAGTACGATGAATACGCATGGTTGAATAGTAGCATACGGTATTGGTTATTGATGTTTACGAGAAGTCACTTTCGCTTATACTCAATTATTGCTACAAATAATTGTTGCATCATATCTCTCATATTATTGATTCGATTATTGTCAGCGAGATCATCTCGCATAATATGATATATTATTAAATTAATAATTGAGAGGACAAAGTTATTCATATTATTAAATTGCAATATTTACAATGTCTAGAAGTTCTGTCAAGGAGAGGTTTGGTCACCTAATTGCGCGCCAATAGGGAGAAATCCTAATTGGAAAGTCCCTTCTTTCCTGGGAACGACCTGGTTGTTAAATATTGTGAGTTATAATATTGATGATGAATAAGCTCATGTTGATTAAAGATGAAATTGATAGTTCCATTGTGTGGAAATTATTAGTGTTAGTAGAAATCGATATTTATGTCGATAATAATTGATGTCTGGAGGTTATATTGTTCAATCTGGTATTCGGAGCACTTTTTATGTCAGAGTACTATTCACGAGTTACTATTTATGAGTTACTATTCATGAGTTACTATTTATGAGTTACTATTCACGGGGTACTATTCACCCAAAAAATATATTCTTTTCGGTCCAAATCATTTTTGGGTACAATATTATTCCATGAGGAGATGTGCTAATTTTTCAGACCGTTGGTTGAATTTATAATAGTGAATCAATATGGACCGCTGGTGGAAAGTTATAATAGTGAATCAATATGGACCGCTGGTGGAAAGTTATAATAGTGAATCAATATGGATCGCTGGTTTAAAGTTTTAATAGTAAATCAGTATGGACCGTTGCTTTAAGTTTTAATAGTAAATCAATAAGACCCAAATGCATTTTAAAAGTAAATCAATCTGGACCGTTCATGAATTAGTTACTATTTAGTCCATTCTCCTATAAATAGAAGCTCATTCCTTCATTATTTCTTACGAATTCACTAAACTCTAGAGAGAGAAAGAAGAAGAGAAGTCTGATACCTTTCTATTCCAATATCCAGTTTCTTCTAAGGTAAGGGGTATTATTTCTTTCCTATTCATGAAGAGAACTTCTGTTATTCCATTATTTATTATTTTGTTGGAATAACTTTTGTATCTGGACTCCCTATACTTGGTGAAATTCTTACATTTTTCCATTCTTTATTATTATGTTGGAATAACTGTTTATGGCAATACCGTATATATGGTGAAATTCTTCTATTATTAGTTCATTATTATTATTCGTCGTAATATATCACATGCAAGGCGTTTATCTGGGACTGGTTCCATTATTTATTATTCATTGGAATAAATTTGCATGCGGTCTATCACATGCATGGTGATTTCGTTGTTATTCCATTCTTTATTATTCTATTGGAATATCCCATACGTGCATTTACGCTTAGACTGGTTCCATTATTTATTATTATGTTGGAATAACACATCGTGCGATCTATCGCATGCATGGTGATTTTCGTTGTTATTCCATTCTTTATTATTTTTGTCGGAATATCACATTACATGCGTTTACCTTGGGACCTCGGGTTCCATTATTTATTCTTACGCCGGAATATCATATGCGTGCGTTTACGCCTGGGAATTGGTTCCATTATTTATTATTCTATTGGGAATGACACATGCGTGTAGTCTATCGCATTTACGTGGTGAATCCTTACATTATTCTATTCTTTATTATTCTATTGGAATAACCTGTCTATGTGGATTACCACATGCATGGTGAATGATCCTTTGTATTCATTCCTTATTAAATTGTGGAAATGATCTGTATACGTGGATTACCGCATGGCGGGTGAAAATCTATTTGTAGTTTCATATACTCTATTATACTCAGTTGGTTAAAGTTTTGGCTTCTATACTCCATGAAATTAGTGAATATCCTTAATATTTGCGCTTCATCCAGTATCTTTTCATGGAAATATTCTTCTGAGCATTCTTGAATTTTACTCCACAAAGAGGTATCATGTTGACAATTTGGACGTTATTAATTTCTGGATAAATTAATTCTTGAACTTTTTTTTATTGAATTATTATGTCATTGTCATAATCCTCATGCTTATATTATAATGAAAGTCATCTTTGGCTTACGTGCATAGATGGACTTAGTATGATTATGACCAGAGATCATTTGGTATAATCATGACCTGTAATGTTATAAATGATATAGTAAAAGTCTTCAGTGGCCTGTAATGCATTGATGGATAGTTTTTGTTATGATTATGACTAGGGATTGTTCGGTATAGTCATGACCATTGATGATTTAATGAATATCCTTAGCCCGTAGTACAGGGATGATTAGATGATGTGTTTTATTTATTAAGCTGAGTCTCAACGATAAAAATTAATGAAAACATTTTATACCATAGAAGATAATAGATTTTATTCTCTACTTGACTCTTCTAATGGATTGCTTGTTCTGCTGTAGTTAAACTTGATGTCTATTGTATTTTATCAGTTTAACATTGTTGAAGACTATTGATAATTTATTCTGCATTATCATAGTCATAATATTTCTTACTGGACTAGTTGAGTTCAGCCTTTCTTTCCTTTGTTCTCTTGAAATGAGAATATAGGCCGGGGGAGCAATTAGGGAAAGGAGTGACGGTCAGTGATGATAGCATTAGTAGTCCTCACTATATACATTAAATAGTGTGACAATAAATATAATGAGGACTCTTTTGAGTGTGCATATTGTCTAGATGATAATATTCCTATTAAAACTCTCAGTTTATGTATTGTCGTATATTACACGACGGTTATCTAATTAAGTTTGTATTTGTATTCCGTATCATGTATTTGGAGACTCAAGATGGGTGATGTATACCTATTTTTGGGGGCGTCACAGGTAACGTGCGGTTGCCGATTTGAATCAAGTAAGACTTATAAATAGTGGAGGTAACGAAGATTTTCTCCCAACGGAGTTTCAACAGATAAATCAAAGTCTAATTTCTCCGGAGTTAAATTTAAACGTTGGGCGCAAGTAGGAGAAATTAAAGAATGGATAGAACCGGTATCAAATAAGGTATAGACTTCGCAAGAGTTTATGATTATCTTACCCGTGATAACTTCATTCGGGTTTCTCGTTACAAAAAAAGCTCTCTCTTAAACTACCGATTTTGACTTGTCTGGGACATCCTTTGGCGTCACCATCCCAGCTAGACTTGACGTCACTACATGACAAAATTGAGCTAGGTGACCTTCTCTTTCGCAATTATAACACGCTTTGGAGTGTTGCGTACAGTTTGGACGGATGTGTCCCTCCTGTCCGCATTTGAAACATACGACCGGTGGTCGTTCTTCTTCTTTTGAAACAGGTGTTGGTGCTGCTGTCGACGTCTTTCCGTCATTATTGAACCTTCTCTTCTTGAAATTTTCACTTCTATTGTCTTGGCCATGATTACCACCAAAGTGGTTACCATTTCCGGCATGTTGATTCCCTCCATGTTTGTTGTCACCGCTTCGATATTTGCTACTGCTTTGGTATTATCGACTTATTACCGCTTCTCTCTTAGTTGGGTTGACTCATTATCACGCTCCAATAACTGAGCCCTATTTACAACATCTGAATACAAACATAGTTTGTGAGAGATAAGGTATTGACGTATCTCGGGTTTCAAACCTCTTAGAAACATCCGTGTCATTCTCTTCTCGTTATCAACTAAGTGGGACGCAAACTGGGATAACTCGGAAAACTTGGCTTCGTACTGCGACACTGTCATATTATTTTGCTCCAGCTTGATGAACTCTACCTCTTTCATGTGATGAATACTTTTGGGAAAGTACTTGTCGTTGAATAGTTCTTAGAACTTCTCCCAAGACATTTTGAGTCGGCAAGAGGTTGAGTACGCTTTTCTGATTCCCACCGATGAATCGCCTCTCCTCGCAACATGAAGGTGGCAAAGGGAACCTTCTGCTCCTCAGAGCATCCCAAGACATCAAATATCTTGGTGATATGCTTTATCTATGTCTCCACCTTAAGTGATTTTGGCTCTCCCAAAAACTCTGGTGGTCCCAGCTCCTTGAATTGCTTAGCGGTGACCGTCCGAGAGTTGCCAGTGTTTCCACCTACATTTTGAACAGGAGCCGCTCTCGCCTGATGTTGCATGAATTGCATAAAACCTCTGAACATCCCATCGTTCATCATTTAATCGGTGTTGTTATTTACCTGAGGATTATTGTCTTCCTGTTGCACATTCTCTTGGGTATTGATCATTGGTGACTCGATGGTCTTATGTGCTCCATTGCTTATCTCAACATTCTCGGATGTCATTTTCACATACTGCCACAAAATAAGGGTTCATTGACATGCCACATATTATTCCTATACTCTGACCGACCAATTAAGTAACAAATAAGCTTAGGTAGGTCATATTAGCGAAGGATTTACCCGTCTCTCCCCTCCTAGTTCTAGTCCCACTTCTTAGACAGGGATCATATCCCTAAGCTTTGATACCAACTATGATGCCCCCAAAATAGGTATACATCACCCATTTTGAGTCGCCAAATACATGGTACAGAATACAAATACAAACTTAAATATACAGCATGAGCTGTGAGTTTTAATACAAATATTGTCTTCTAGACGACAGTATTCAAACTCAAAATAAGTCCTCAATACATTTATTATCACACTATTTCATAGAATAGTGAGGATTACTAATGCAAACATCTGGACTGTCACTCCGTTCCACGACTAGTCCCAACTATATTCTCATTTCCTGAAGAGAACAATGAAAGCAAAGGGTGAGCTCAACTAGCCCAGTAAGAAATATTATGACTAAGATAATGCAGAATAAATTATCGTTAGCCTTCAACAGTGTTAAACTGCTAAAATACAATAGACATCAAGTTTAACTGCAGCAGAACAAGCAATCCATTAGAAGAGTCATGTAGAGCATGATATGTACTATCTTCTATGATTTAAAGTTATCATCAATTTTATTGCTGAGATTCAACGTAATAAATAATCCAAACCACTGAATTATCCATGCACTACGGGCCAAGGATATTCATTATTATCACCAATGGTCATGTTCATCTCAACAACTGTCCATCAATTCACTACGGGCCAATGCGGACTTTTACCACATCATTTGTAACATTACAGGTCATGATTATACCGAATGATTCCTGGTCATAATCATACTAATCAACAGTTCATCTATGCACGTAAGCCAAAGATTACTTTCATCATAATATATGCATGAGGATGATGACAATGATATAAGAATTCAATTAAAAGAAAGCAAATGATAAATTTTAAAGATTTATAATTTAATTTATCCAGAATTCCATAAGGTCCAAATTGTCAACATGATACTGCTTTGTGGAGTAAAATTCAAGAATAATATTGTATCAAAAATGATTTGGACCAAAAAGAAATCAATTTTTGTTATGAATAGTATCCCGGGTGAATAGTACATGAGTGAATAGTACCCCATAAATAGTACTTCGAGAATAGTACCCTGTGAATAGTACTCTGACATGAAAAGGTTAAAACTTATCAAAAATGCTCAGAATAATATTTCCATGAAAGATATTGGATGAAGCGCAAATATCAAAGAATTTCTGATTATTTCAGGAATTATAGAAGAAATACTTACCATAGTAAGTTTAGAGTTAGGAGTCTGAAATGAACAATATACAAAACTGTAAATGGATTTTCAACTGTCATGCGGTAGTCTGCGTAGACATATCATTTCCATAATTTAATAACAAATGAATACGAATGGTTATTCACTAGGCATACGGTAGTCCGCGTAGACAGGTTATTCCAACAGAATAATAAAGAATGGAATAATAACCTTTACGAGTATTGAAGAAATAACTCTCTTCATGAATACAAAAGAAATAATACCCCTTACGAATGTTGAACAAAAATATTATTCCTACGAATATTGAACGAAGATGATATTCCTTACGAATATTGAACAAAAATAATATTTATACAAATAAGAAAAATAATATCTCTTCAGAATATGAAATAAATAATACCCCTTACCTAGTAGGAGATTGGATATTGCAATAATGTAGTAATAGAATACTCTTCTTCTTTCTATCTTATTGTCTCTCTATAAAATTCCCTTGTGAGTCGTAGTGAATTGGTGAGAATGAAAGAAGAAATAAGCTTCTATTTATAGAAGATTTCTAGCTTAGCCCTTGCAATGGGAAGAGGCAAGTGGCTTGAAGACTGGTGATGTGAAAAGAAAAGTGGTTTGATGCCTGTAATGTGAAACAACAAGTGGTTCGACGCCTGTAATGTGAAATGACAAGTGGTTCGGCGCATATAATGTGAAACAACAAGTGGTTTGACGTTTGGTAAAGGCAAGTACTATTGGCGAAAGTGACTCTTAGATGATTACATATGGGCCCCATAGAATAAACCAAATTTATAACAAACGTCTCATAACAGACTTCTTATTTATATCAAAGATTGAATAAATATTTACTACAAATTATTTAATCTTCAATCAACACATTTTTTTAATCTTTCAACAATTATTCATCATTAATATTATAACTCACAATATTGACAACCAGATCATTCCAGGAAAGAGGGGGCTTTCCGATAAGGACTTCTCCTTATTGGCGCACAATTAGGTGACCAAACCCCTTTCCTCGACATAACTTTCTAGACATCGTCAATAATATAAATAATAATATTAATAAGTTTATCATCTCAATTATTGATTGAATAATATAAAATATTGTGCAGATGATACTGTGACAATAATTGAATCAATAACGTGAAATACTATGCAGCAATTACTGTAGCAATAATTGAGTGACTTTTACGTAAGCATCAATAATTAATCTTGTAGTTACTATGCAACCACGCGTATTCATTGTACTTTTATCCTTTGGGTATTTCAGCGAGTTAACGGCAAAACTTTCGCCGTTATTTTTATAAAAAGATAATTTTGTTATTTTCTAACTCCGAAAATAATTCTGTTGTGGGGTCCACCAATGATTATGTCGTCGTACGAATATTCCCCGACAAAAAGAATATTCCCCGACCAAACGAATATTCCCCGACCAAATGAATATTTTATAACAACTTGTTTTACTTTGTAAAATTTTCACCTATCACTCTTAACTTAATCATTTTATGAATTTAACTATTTACTAAATAAAATAATAATTATAAGAAAATTGAATACTTTCATTTCATAAAATTCGGGGTCTTACAATCAATATTCCATTCATATATTTTATTTGAAGAAACAGAAAATTGCTTATCTAGATTTCTCTCTTCGAACTGTAGATCCAGAGGAGTAGATCTAAAATACCAATTTCTTGTTATGCTAGTGTTATTAAAAGTTAATTTATTTAATTGATCATTTAGATCTGGAATTGAAACAGTGTCAGACTGATCTGATTTACTAATACTTTCATTGTCAGATTCAATTTGATTAGTGACAGCAATAGTACCACTGGTTCTAGTTTCAGTTTTTAAATAACTTATCAATAACTTGGGTAAGTTCTCCATCTTTATTAGGTAATCCTAATTTAATTCTATTTTCTGGTAATTTTAATAAAGGTTGCTCTAACTTAGAATCAGGTTTTTTAATAATAGTTTCATCAAATTTTTCTTCAATCTTATCTAGCTGTTTACCTATGGTTGCTAGATACTGGTTTGTAAAATTATTTTGTTCAATGATTTTCTTTTCATCTTTATTACCATCCAAAATTTTAAAAAGATTGACAACAACAGACGTGTTTTTGACCGATAAAAGAACAGTTTCAAGTGGGGGATGACTGGACGAGACCTTAGACCTATCTTCTTTGGTCCATTGTGATTTAGTTATAACATTACATTTACCATGATATTTTTCATACCAGTTGTAAAAAGTAATGTTTATCTATTCATTTTTAATAAATGTTTTCCAACGATTTATTTTATCTCGTTCTTTGTTAGTTGTGTGATTAGAACGAAATAAATGTCTTTTTTCTTTATTAGCCTTGGAATTGAAATCTTCAACAAGATTATCCCAATCTAATAAAAATTCTTTTTTAATAACTCTCAATTGATTATTAACGGGGATTTCAAAATCCGACTGAGTAGGATATTCAGAAGGTGTAGGAGAATCATCTTCTTCTACAGGTTCATTATTTGTATAACAGGGATGACTAGTTTGACCATGATTCAAAATACCTTTCATTTTAATATCTTGTATAGAAGTATTACTCAGTATTTAAGTATCTCTCCGAGTATGAACTGAAGGTGCTGAAGAACTAGTAAAATCTTTTATAATAACTGGTCTTCTAGTACATTCAAAACTTATCTTGACTGTACCGTCAGAAAATTTGTTAATATTTTCTACGTTTAATAAATTATTAATAACTAGTTGCTGAGATATTTCACTGGGCAAAGTCCATTGGCTAGGTAATGTAATGTCTTTCCATAGGATAGTCCTTGGAATATGAACATTAGCATCACTAGATGAACTTTGAATTAACACAGTTTAATCTTTAGGACTTTTATTAATAGCATGCACATTCAAATTTGTTTTCATGATCTTATAATATATCCTATAAATCAAAGCTAGAGGTTGCGAACCTTCTATCATTTGAGTGATTTCTCCCGTAGTTTTAATGTTTAAGGTTAAAGCCTTTAATAAATTATTATTACTTAGGCTTAGTGTGAAATCAGGAAAACAATTGAAATGGATTGGTCCATTATGCAAACTTGATTCCATTATACCGATGATACTTGGGAAATAATCAAGGAATCTAGCATCTCTAAGATAGAGGTAGATACTTGAATTAATTCCTTTAATGTTTAATGGTTTAACTGCAACTTGAACAAGTCCAATATGAATAAAATTATAACCCTTTTTCCTATGTTTTTTAATAACATCGAAAGATAAAAAACTATAGTTTTTATATTTTTTATTAATTGCATATATATATATATTGTGTTTTCTTGTCTTTTCTTTTCTTTGTTTGATCTCCTCTATCTCTCTCTTTATCCTCTATTCATCTTCTCCATTTCTCAAATTTTTAAAAGTATTTGAAAGTCTTTAGAGGTGAGGTCAGACTTTGGATATGGATATCTCTTCTTTTAAAGTCTGTCAAACTCTACCATTTTATAGAAATCTGAAAAATCTATACCTTTTTGAATACCAAAATACTTTGATAGACTTTGTAAAAGTCTTAATTCAATATCATCTAACTTTTAAAGATATTACAAAAGTTGTAATTGAATACCAGTAAACTTTTATAAAATCTTTAAATGTCTTGATTGAATACAACCAAACTTTTAAAGTCTTTAAAAATCTTTAAAAGTCTTAATTGAATACACCCTCCTAAGACTTTTTAGAGTTATGCACAAATATTAAAAAAATTGTTGTATAACATTAAATATAATATCAAATATCTATATTGTCCTTGTATTAAAAAAAAATTGTTATTTATTGGGCAAAAAATAGTGAGAGAACCAAAGTTATATTTAATACTTGGGGTAATATTGGAAACTAAGCAATTAATGTTTACTTAGAATTTTAAAACGTACGTATTAAGGGACAAAAAACTTCTCTAAAATGTCTTATATTAAGAGACGGAGGGGGTATTTGTTAAGGATCTTTTCTTATATATATAAGTTCATCAATGTCGTGTAAGAAATGCAGTAAGTATGAATAATGGTTTATTATATTATTAAATAGATAAATATTAGCTTAGATTTTGAGAAGATAACTGTAATTATTAGATTATTCAATATTTATTTAAATATTTAAATATAAATTAGCATCCTAAACTTTTTGTTTTTTCCCATTTCAGTGATTGACCTTTTAATTTTTTTAATTAGATGATCAAACTCTTAATTTTTACTACTTATGTTTAATTCAGCATGCCGCGTCATAAATTGATGACACGACATATTGACATGGAAAATGATTGCTTGTGTAAAACTAAAAAATTATTTTTAATGAGATAAAATGGTAAAAAATTAAATAATAAATAAAACTAATACAACTAAAAAGTACTCAATTAGAAAATTTATACAATTCTAATAAATTACAAAATTTACACAATTAAAAAGTTTATACAATTAATATCAATAAAACAAATTAAGTAAAGAATAAAAACTAAACAAATTTCACAATTTATTTAAACTAAACAAATTATACAATTACATTATAGACACTTGAAATTTTGTTTTCCTGTTATTAACCATGTATGAGGGTAAAAGCATCTTTTCACACCACGGAGACAGTTCCAGAGGACTACAGTAAACATCAAACCTCGAAGACAGCTCCATGGGATATCAAATCAAACTTCGGAGACAACCTCGAGGAAAGATAAAAGCAACAACAGTCAAACCTCGGAGATAACCCCGAGTGACAGCCAAAATCCACATCAACCTCGGAGACAACCTCGGGAGGGAAAAAAGAGAATGTTTACAACTCAACATCAACGAACAGTCATATAGCTGCAGATAAAGTAAAAAGGAGCCATTGCAGGAATTTCGAGTATAAACTGTGCAAAACAGCACAACAAACTGCCTACGAAGACTTAAAGATGCTATTCTGGTCATGGACCCATCTTCCTAGAAATCAAAAAGGTCAACTCCTATATCATTGCGTAGCTCTCGAAAAGAGCTTTCCAAAATGGTATGACACAACTCCATCAAATTCTCGGATTGCAAGTTATGAAGGTTTCAAGCAGACTACACGTCGATCGAGTAGGGCCACACTAGCCCACCAACAGCGAGTTCACCATGGCTAATGGGTCAAGTCTTTAAATTTCAAAGCCCAGCTCATTTTTAGTAAGAGAGAAGAGAGAGAGAGAGAGAGAGAGAGAGAGGTACCAAGAGAGAGAAAATCCGAGAGTTTATGAGAGAAATAGCTCAAATCTTGCTTCAATCTTTGTAAATCTCAGTAATAAACACTCATATACATACATACTTCTACATATCAAATTTTAACTGGTGGAAGATCTCGTGCCATATTGTAAGATTTCTTTAAGTCTGACCTTATTTACTGCTTTAATATGCATATGAGTGCTAGATATACTTAAATCTTGTTTGGTTGTGGTTAGATTTAGTTTTTAACAGTTCATTTCTTGTAAATAGTCAATATTTGAAGTGTATTGATTAGATCTAGCTTTTAACCAGTTCAAAAGTTATAAAACCTGAACCGTTAAGTTAGAATGACTAAGATTTAGAAAGATATTGTTTAATTTCTAGTTTTGTAAATAATAGCAACCACGTGACCTTAGATCTGTATCTAGAGGAAACGGGAAGCTCATATACTCACATACAAGGATTTAACCGATAAATCACTTGTTCGAGAAAAGTTTGTAAGTTATTTACGTTTTATTGCAATATTCATTTCATGCAAGCTTTAAATGATGCGATGTGAGCCTAGGAACCATTCGAGTAAAGATTAAATTAATGAATCTGAAACTCGGTTCCCATGATGGACTTGTTTAAGTTGTACAGCCAGCTTGCAACCCATTGTATATGTAATCTTTGGGCCTTAAAATGGTTATCCGGATTTAAGGCCTCGAAATAGTGAAAATCATGTATATGGTGCTCGGGCTACTTCGATGGCTTCCATACCCATAAGGAGCCCGACACTTGTAAATAGTTTAATTTAATGTCAAAGATGTTTTGCATCTCAATAAAATCAAATCAAGGTGAATCTAGTTAAATGGAAGCATCAAAGGGCCTTGATTCCTATTTGGCAAAAGGGTTTGAAAATCAGCTTTTAAAACTTCATTCATATGCTTTAAATGAAAAAAAATGAACTTTATATAAATCAAACCCTTTGTACATAGGTCCAAAGAGGTAGAACACTACTTTCAAATAAAGCACTAAATACCTTTTCAAAACAAAAGCTTTTAACACACACACACACACACATACTTCACATGCTTAGGGAATGAAAAAGTAGTGGTAACCGTGTTTTACGAAAGTCGAGGGGGGGGGGTACCTAACACCTTCCCCTCACTTAAGCAAGCCCCTGAACTCTATGAATCTCGAGTTCTAAACACATTAAATAGAGTCAAATATTGGGCCATACTGCGAATATCTTTCAAAATTCGGTTAACTTGGTACAACCATTTGAACTCATACCAATTGGAGACTCTGTTTAATTCGATCCAATCATTAAAATCAATCTTTTCAAAATGTCGACATTGTATGTCGGTCCTTTTCCAAAATCTCACCTTTAGGGAGGATAAATAAAACAAAAATGATAGAAAATAAAGGGTAGAAACATAGGAAAAAAAGCATGAAAATTCCTAATCGAATTTCATCTGGGGACGATGAGGGCTTAAGCCACATTTCAATCTTTTCAATTCCCTTTTATCTACATATGTTTGATGAATGCTTTCTTTACATTTGAATATATGTGAATGAAGGCCTTATTTACAATGTTTTATATTAGTGCTTTGCACAATGTCATCATGCATGCGGTGAGTCGCAATGAATGTATGTGAATGTATGATGTGTGATTCCTCCACCAGGAGGCAAACCCGTCGGTGGTTGATTACTAGATTCAAGAGGAGCATAATCCTGCGAGGCTTAGGAAATGTGCCACTCAGATCCGCTCCAATTAAAAGATAGGATTAATTTCCCATTTAGTAGATTGCGATGATCCGGGGAACCTTCATGTAAGAAAAAGTTCGTGAGAGTAAACCTAAGATTGGTTAAAACCTCCGATAAACCAAACATAAAGGGAAGACTTTTATGCCTTTCCTCTTTTAATAAATGTCAAATGTCGATTCCTATCAAATATTAAATGTAAATTCCATGTCAAATATTTAATCTTGTCATAAATGTCATGATATCCTGTCATCAAAATAAATGACCTTTGTTTTGGAGGAAAACATTAAAAAACCTTAAAACTGACTCATTGCATGGCATGCATACTTTTAGTGTTTATCAAGACTAAACTAAAAACCTCTTTCTTGTAGGAAAAATTGGTCTAATTACTAGATCAAATTCTAAACAGGCACAAAGCCCATCTTCAGACATGGTTGAAAGTGCCCAATCTACCCCTGTATCTCGAGAGGAGTTCGAGGGACTTAGAAATCAGATAGCAGAATTGGCCATCCTATTTAAAAAACAGAGTAAAAGCACTCAGGGGAAACATATACGCACTCAACCAGAGTCCTTTGCTCAAGGAGGCAACTAGGGTTCTGAGAAAAAGGTGGAAATACAAATACGTGAACCTCACTCCAGTAAAGGAACCAATAAAACCCCTGAAATCACAAATCTCAGGGAAGATCGGGAAACTGGTGACATTAGAAAGAAAGTCCAGCAAATGGAAGAAACCATCCGGTCAATCAAAAAATTGGAACATATGGAGATGTCAACTACCGAGATCTTTGCATATTCCTAGGGCTCATTATCAGGATAAATTCCAAGTCCTAGATTTTAAAAAGTACAATAGGTTATGAGATCTTTATACCCATCCGAAAGTATACATTAGAGAACCTTGGATCTTATACGAGAGGATGAGAAGCTAAGAATGCTGACTATTTCAGAAAAGTCTAATTGGAGAAACCAGGGTATGGTATGCTCGACTTGACAATTCCAAAGTCCACAATTGGGAAGAGCTAGCCCATGCCTTCCTGAATTAATATAGCTTCCAATCACAAATGGCAGCAGATAGATATCAAGTGACCAAAGTCAAGAAGCACAACAATGAGTCTTTCCAGGAGTATGCCCAAAGATGGAGACGTATGGCAGCACAAGTCAGCCCACCCATGACAGAGACTGAAATGGTGATGCCATTCATCGACATACAACATGCTCCTTATTATGAGAGGGTCCTAGCTGGAATAGGAAAATCATTCCCCGAAATGATTAAACATAGAGAAATGGCTGAAATAGGGTTGAAGTCTGAAAAAGATTAAAGACCCCACAGCTCAGGAGGTAGTGGCTGAACACATCTAGACTGGAAATTAAGAGAATAACCCTCGGAGGCCCCATAAGAAGAAGGAAGAAGATTTATCCTTGATACTCCAGGGTTAACATCAAGGAGACAGTCAAATCCATTCATTCAAAAGAAGAATAATTATTCCCCTTTTAAAACATCTATAAAGTCTCAAAATCCTCCATTTCAGAAAGCAGGAGAGGTTAAGCGTAGAAGAGCTTTTACTCCCTTAAGGGATTCACTTGAAAATATATTGAAGATTCTGACAAACCTACATTAATCCACTTAGAATCCTCCCAATTACTAAAAGGGATCATTCTCATTTCCAAGAACATGAAACCTGGGCTGATAAATTTGCAAGGGAAGCAAGATTATAGGCTTGTAGAGAGTTTGCAACTAAGAGAAAGTTCACTCCTTTGAACCAATCCAGGGAGTAGATTCTAAAAATGTTGATCAATAAAGGGAATATCACATAACTGTTAACTCTAATGGACCCCCAATCAAGGAGGTTCGATGCTACTAAGATATGCCAATACCACTCCAACACCCCTAATCATGACACAAAAGATTGTTGGTCACTCCGTAACCTAATTTAGAATCTCATTGAGAGTGGCGATCTGCAAATGGTAAATAGTAACGCCTTCCCTGAAGAAGAAGAGATATTTCCTCCCGGGATAACAAACTTGAAAGAAATTGTAGCGGTCATTTCCTATGAAGGAGACACGTCTACAATACCCTTGGTAATTCAAGGAAGGGGGGATGACATTGGAAAAATTCCTATAAAGATAGTTGCAGCGGTACCATTAATGTTGTCTTTTCGATCTCAGTATCCTATTACCAGCTTAAAAAAGGTCCCATGAAATTATGGGAAAAATGAAGGATCCACATCAAATTGCATTGCTATCCTACCTAAGGATAACCCTCTATACCTACCTCAGAGGGTATTAAAATAAGTTGCCAAGATCACGAGGAAAATACCCGAGGAGAAGATTACATAATTCCTCAGCAAAATGGGGCATAATGAAGCAAAAGTGGTGCAACATTTGAAAGAAGCACCCAGACAAATCTACATCCTGGATCTGATATTATCCTCGGATGATCATTGTAAGATCATGATGCAAGTCCTGGAAGAAGCTCACTTGCCAAAAATGATGGATACAAAAAAATTCTGTCACATGGTAGATCACATTTTTAAGAACAATGTGATATCCTTCACTGATGATGACATACCACCAAAAGGAACTGGTCATCACAAGTCGCTACATATTGTAGTGATATCCTCCGGATATGTGATAGGAGGAGTATTAATAGATGAAGGATCTTCCTTGAACATCTATCTTTATAATACCTTAGAGAGAATGAAAATTAACCCAAACTGGATCCGGAGCAGTCATGTCGTCATAAAACCCTTTAATGGATCTCGAAGGAACATGGTAGGAGAAATAGAGCTTCTTGTGGAGATCGGTCCACATACATTCCACACATCATTCCAAGTGTTAAACATCACTACTAGATTGTACACACTCAAAATTTTATTTTCCTGTTACTAACTATGCAGCAGGGCAAAAACGTATTTTTCACACTCTAGAGATAACCCTGGAGGACCACAACATCAAATCTAATCACGGCGACATCCCCGTGGAACATCAAATTAACCTTGGAGATCAACCCTAAGGAAAAGAAAAGTTGACATCAATCAAACCCTAGAGACAACCTCGAAGGACAATCAAAAGCCTCATCAACCTTGGAGACAACCCCTGAAAGGGCAAACGGTCATCTTGTGTCTACCGATTAGTTGTGTCTGGATCATCAATCTGTGTCTTTTTCCTGCTTTAATATATATATATATATATATATATATATATATATATATATATATATATATATATATATATATATATATATATATATGTAGGAAAAGCCACATATATATATATATATATAAATATATATATTAAGCAACCGCATACTAACCCTATATCTCGTATTCAGAGGAAGTGGAAGCTTTTGCTCACGCGTGATGCAAGGATTTAAGCGATGAATCCTTTGTTTTACGATGTTTAGATTAAATATCTATTTTATTTCAAAGATATTTGTCATGCAGGGCTATTCATATGTGAGCCTAGGAGCCACAGGATCTAAGATCTATGACGGATCTAGATCTGGTTCCCATGATGAGTCCTTTTCAGGTTGTACAACTAGCTTGCAAATCATGTGTGTGGTGCTCGGATATACTTGGATGGCTTTCATTCCTATAAGGGGTCCGACACTTATATGTATATTATTTTGTCAAAGATGCTTCGCATCTCGAAAATAAAATCAAAATAAATCGAATATGAAATAAAATGGAAGTATCAAAGGCCTCAATTACTATGTGAGCATAAGGGTTTGAAAACTTGTTTTCAAAATATCATTTTATATGTTTTGTATTAAAATTGAAATTTTATACAAGTCAAAACCTTTGTATATAGGTGCAAAAGAGGCATAACAATACTTCCAAATAACGCACTTAGGCCCAATTAATCGCAACACACATTTCAAATAAATTAGGGAATTGAAAAGACGCGGTAATTGAGTTTTCGTGAAAGTCAGGGGCTGCCTAATACCTTTCCCCCGCTTAAGCAAGCCCTTGAACTCTATGAATATCGATTTCCAAGTTCTGTTAAACAAAGTCTAATAGTTGGGCCTTTTTGTAAAACATTTCATAAACTCGGTTGAGTTGTTGCAACCATTTCACTCAAACCAACTTGCGGCTCTATAAAAATTCAATATTTTCAAATTGTCGACATTTCGTGTCGGACTATTTTGTCAATTTCACCCTTTCAAACAAAATTAGAACTACATAGAAAACATAAAGGGTAAGAAATATTTAAAAGAGGAATTCCAAAAGGAAAATTTTCCCGACGTCGACAGATGGCGAATCTGCTATGGACAGTAGAGGGCTTAAGCCACACTTCCAATCTTTTCAAATTCCTTTTCTTGCGTGTGTGTGAATGTTATCTTTACATTAAATGGATGTGAATGAATGCTCTATTTACTGCACTTTAGTGTCTCACACAATCTCTGCGTTTTGTATTAGTGTTTCGCACAATGTCATCATTTCATACGGTGAGACACGATGTATGTGAATGAATATTGTGTGATTCCTCCATCAAAAGGCGAACCCATCGGTGTTTGATTACTGGACTCAAAGGAGAATAATCCCGCGAGGATTAGGAAAGGCACCAGTCAGATCCGCTACAATTGAAAGATGGGATTGACTTCCCATCTAGTAAATTACGATGATCTGGGGACCTTCATGCCAAGAATCCATGAGAGTAGCCTAAGATAGGTCAGCCTCTGATAAACCAAATGTGAAGGGGAGTCTCTTCATGCCTTTCCCTTTCAATTCCATGTAAATTTTGAATCAATGTAAATTAAGATTCCATGTAAATGTACAAAAAAAAGAAAAGAAAATATGAATATCATTTCCATTCCTTGTCAATGTTATTATTGTACATATATTAAATCCTGTCATGCTATCTTGTCAACAAAATAACTAACATCTGTTTTGCAGGAAAACATTAAAACCCTAAAACTAACACATTTCATAACATTATACTGTTAATGTTAAACTACCTACTCTTCTTGTAGGGTGCAAGATTAGTCCCATTACCAAATCGAAATCTAGGAAGGCACAAAGCCTATCCACTAACATGGCTGAAAGTGCCCAACACAAATTAGGTTTCGTATCTTGAAAGGAGTTTAAGGGACTTAAGAATCAAATAACAGAATTTGCTATCCTCCTAAAAGAACAAAGTAAAAGCAGTCAGGGCCAGACAATGCCCAATCAACCAGAGTCCTCCTCACAAGGTGGCAATCAAAGTGTTGACAAAAAGGGGGAAGTATAGATGCCTGAACCTTATTCCAATAAAGGAACCAACAAGACCCCTGAAATTATAAACCTCAGGGATGATCGAGAAACTGGGGATATAAGAAAGAAAGTCCAACAAATAGAGGAAACCATCTAGTCAATCAAAGGGACTGGAAACCTTGGAAGTGTCACCTATTCAAATCCCTGCATATTCCCAGGGCTCGATATCCTGACAAATTCGAAGCCCCGAAGTTTGAAAAGTACAATGGCAAAGCGATCCCTATATGCATATGAAAGTATACATTGGAAATTTGAGGGTCTTATGTCAAGATGAAAGCCTCGAATGTAGCTTTTCTAAAAGAGTCTAGCTTGGAGAGGCTAGAGCCTAGTATACTCAACAGAACAATGCCAAAATCCAAAATCTGATTGAAAGTGGCAATGTTGTGGTCCAACAACTTGACCAACCAAATGTAAACACCAACCTTTTATTACAGAATGATACGGAGGGAGTAAACATGATTGGGTTAGGAAGCACCGAAATGTATCCAAATCGTAAGTACATATGAAGGATGGAGGAATATCCCCAAAGGAGCAGAACAAATGCCCTAGAGTGGGAAAATCCGAAGGAGGGTATGACTGTGATGTAAAAATTAGAGACGATCCTACATCAAGTAACTCTAGTAGCCAATCTGGTAGTGCGCCAACATCAGGTTACAAGGCAACTTTTCACTCAACTAACAGAAAGCCAAGAGAAAAAAGAAGTTAACCAGAATTCAAGCCTATATCCCTCTAGGATGAGCCAGCTAAATGAAGAAGATCAAAGCAGGCTGAAAGGACAAGAAAAGTGGAATGATAAAATTATTAGAAGATCTCGCCAGCAGAAAAATCGCTTAGGAGAATGCGAATTCTCAAAGAAGAAAGATCAAATAACCTCCAAAAGAGACCGAAAATTCACCCCTCGAAACAAATCAAATGAAGAGGTGCTACACTTTCTGATAAGCGAAGGAAATATTACTGAGTTGTTTCTTCCTATAAATCCTGAGATGAAAAGTTATGATTCCACCAAGATATATCTCTACCATTCTAACTTACCTGGACATGCAACTGAGGAATGTTGGTCTCTAAAGCATAAAATCCAAGATCTAATTGAAAATAGAGAATTGAAGATAGAAATCTAGAAAAAGTGAAAGGGAAATAAAGGGCTTAAGATAACCACTCGAGACAGGTAGTTCAAAGCAGGTGATGACTATGAGCACAAATCTTGGCAGAACACAAGGTGGACTGATCCTAATGCTGGGAGTGACAGAGGAGATAAGAGAGTCCCCTAAGGAAATTCATCCGCCACCATAAAACATCTTATTACCTAAATCCAGCAACAACATTCCTAGTTCTACCCTCCTGGATGATGAGGAGGAAATACTGATTCTTCCAAGTATGGAAAAAGACAAAAAGGAAAGTTCCTTTTGAGAAATACAATAACAGATCGAGAGAGATTTCATAGTTAAATCCTCTCAAACCTATGAGAAAGATGAAGGAACAGATGAAGAAAAAGGTGGTGAAGTTGTCAGGGAAGCCAACCCATTAAGGAATCAAGAGCTTAACCCTTTTTGCGATAGTTCCAGTCTGAGTATCCCCGTGGGATATGACAAAAGATATTCAGAACAAAGAGGTGATCAAGTTATGGCAGTGATTGAAGATATTCAGAACCAGGAGGTGACCTTTATCGCGAGCCTTGAAGGCAACATAACCACTGACTACTGGACTATCAGGCCTTAGCTAGCCAGGAAGACGTAGATCTATAAGGAAGTTGAGAGTTTCAAGATCTTTGGGAAAATATCACTTTCTTAGCATTATGCCTCTTATTTTCGAGTGCATGTAAATATTGGGAAAAAATCAAAAAATCAAAAATTCAAAAATTCAAAAATCAAGAAAATAAAAAAATCAAAACAATTAGGTCTCACCATTGAGCTAGAACTATTTAAAGATTTGATCTCCCCATCCCCAGGAGTACGTAGGCAGCCATCTATGGTGTGGTCTAACCCTCAAAAGAAAAAACAAAACACTCTACCTCTCAACCCAAAATTCAACCCAAATATAAACCCAAAGACCAGTCTCAAGACACCAAATCAAACCTAAAAGCCTACACCCAAGAAAAACCCTCAAAGCCAGCGACCCATGTTGAAAAGACCCAACGACACCTCAATGTCATTCCATAAAATCTCGGTAAAAGTCCTAGAAAGAAAGAGACAACAATACATCAAGACAACCGAAGAATGAGGATGAAATGGCCATCATCATAAGATGCAACTCACTAGCAACTCATCATTCTGAAGTGCGAGAAGACTTGATCTCCTTTAACATAAGTAGTATATGGGAAAAAATCACATGAAAAGTCTATCTCATACCTGACGACATGTTCCCCCAGATCAAGACCATAAATCAAACCTTGCAGATCAAATCAAACTCGGGTGAAGTCATCACCATCCAAGCTGAGATCTAAAGGCCAATTCAATAGAGTCCGAATGTCTCTCGACATCAATTATCAAAGTTGAAAAATAACACAGCGATATATCAAGCATGATCATCAGCAAGGAACTTCAAAGAGCTGACATCCTCCATATGAAGCCCTCATTAAATTAGATTTAATGGAATGACATTGAGGTGATCAAGCCAATTGCGCCTACAAGTCAAAACATGGATTGGGGAAAACTAAACATCAAAGCCCAAATTCACTATCTGTTCACCATATGGGTCCAGAGGTAAAAGACTATTGCGACCTTGGCATCTTATTAACCTATCTGCCAAAGTAACTACCCCAAACAACAAGCAAGACTGGGGCAATTTCAGAATCAACCCGATATTGGGACCCTTACAACAAGACTGGGGCAATCTCAGAAAGAACAATAACTCAACACTGGGGAATTCATCAACCATCCTAAAAAGGAAAATGTACCAGTCAGCACCATCAACACGGTCCATCATCATCAGAGGGACCTTCATGTCATTTCACTGGCGAACCGGTATGATCATGTGGTCTTTTTTAATCATACTTTTCTCAGAATAAAAATTATGTATGTGAGGTATGACCCTTTCATCTCTTTATGTGCTTTCAGTCTCTAATTGCATGCATTATTGATAATATACATGTTAAATATTCTTAGAAAAAGGTTTTAAAAGAGAAAACTTTTTCTTAACTTGTTATGAATGGGATTAATTCTTATAAGCGTCCGTGGAGCAAGAATCATGGGAATGATTAGAGAATTAAGACTATTCAACATTTTGATTGGACACGACATCCTAGTTCAAAGCTCTTTTTGGAACAGACTTGACCTTATATGCATGTCTGCACTTTACGATTGCCCTGACTTTTAGTTGTGGGGTACGAAGCTATGGAAAAAATAATGGCAATTAATGAAAAGATAAAAGATAAGTCGCCATCCTAATGTCTTGATTCGTGGCCTAGGTTGCTCGAGTTATTAAGCTTGAGGGGTGTCTTTATACCTAGTGCCCTAAAGCCATCTAGTTGGGAGTCATCGTCCCAACGGTCGTTACATGGGTAACTTAGTGCCTAAGAAAATGAGCATTGAAAAAAGAAAAGGCAAAACCTGAGCAGATCCAAATCGTGGCCTAGGTTATTTGAGTAATTAAGCCCGAGGGGTGTCTTTATACTTGGTGTCCTAAAGCCGTCTGGTTTAGGAGTCACCGACCCAATGCTCGCTACATGGGTAACTTAGAGCCTAAGAAAACAAGTAAACTCGAAGGGGTGTCTTAACACCTAGTGCCCTAAAGCCGTTAGGTTTGGGAGTCATTGGTCCAAAACTCGTTAAATGGGTAACTCTATATAGCCTAAGAAAACGAGAAAAGTTAAGCGAAAGAACAAATAAAATAAATTTGCAAATCATGAAATGAAACCCCTGCCAAGAGTTACGTCACTTATAGTACACGTGTCATATAAAATCAAGTCTACGAAGAAGAACGTCTAGAGCGAAGATAAAATATCTCTGATAAAAGGAGATAAGTCTTTCGAATCTAATCTTACCCATTAATAATAACCATGGATGTTTCAAAATTTCCTTGCGATTTCATAACTTATTTAATTTTATAATCTTTTACTTCAAATGACTTATTCACATGAGTGTACTAATCCTAAAAGCTGAGCCGTCAAGCTTTTGTTTCATTTTGTTCTTTTGATATGCAGGATATAGCTCACTTACAACTTGGTTAACAAAGAGAGTTTCTTATATGAATCTCCGATAACAACATGCGAAAGAATTGGGACATTTTTTGATTCCAGGAAAAAGGAAGGAGTCTAAGGCGAGATCAAGACTCTCATCAAAGGAAAGAGGAGAACTCCTGAAAGAAATCACGGTGACAAAAGCTTGCCACAACAAAAGAAGGGAAAAATTCTCAAGAGAGTCTTTAACTCAAAAGCTAGAGCCAATGACCAAAGGTTTAGCGAATGAAATCTACACCATCAAACATGTCAACCTACGCCAAGTCCTCACAAGTCGAGGCCTCTACACCGAAGTTCAAATTTGGGCAGTGAAAGAACAGGCCGCACCCTCCAGGGACGTTAGCGGCATCCAGATCATCTATCTAGTCGGGTCACGAATAAAAAGCACAAAAAAATGGGGCACAAACACCCAACAGTTAAAAGAAACTCCAAATCACCTTATAAAGGGTGAGGTATGTTTCTACTTCTATTTAGGTTAAAATAAGCATGTGCATCAACCTAGGACAATAGACTCCTAAAGATCATCACATTGTGCATGGTTTGCATATGTGTAACCATGCTATATAAGCGCACATCTCCATTAAAAAGTTAAGCATGCATCCCCAGTAGAGTCAACACATTAAATGCCCAGACTTGAGAAAAAATTTTTGTCATTGAAAACTATCGTTCTAGTAGGCATCAAGACAGTCCAGTGATCAACCGTTGTCCACTACCAGTATGGTAAGAACCGTTATTAACTACTAGCACAGTAGGCACCGTTGTTAACTACCAGCAGGGTAGGCACCGTTGTAAATTACTAGCATATACATCGAGAAGGTCCGGTGATTTCAAAATGTCATCCCCAGCAGAGATATAGAAAATATCTCAATTTATCTTCATCAAACAAGGATCGATAACACCGATAAAAATCAAACCATTGAAGTTAACACTGGCATAGGCATCAACAATAACCGTAATGGTAAAATGATTTGGGATGTGCAAAGTGCAATTTACGAAATACGAAGTGCAATTTGCAAAGTGCGATTGGCCAAATACAAAGTGTGAAGTGCGAAATGGGATGTCTGATTTGCAAAGTACAATTTGCGAAAGCATTTTAACATTGAGAGGGATGCCCTAGGGGAGGAGCTCAAAGATTTACCTCCAATCTATTGAGAGGGATGCCATGTTAGACTTGATGGCTCGTTTATCCTCTGGTTTGTAGATTAGCTTTGATTTTCCTACATAGACTAGGTTAGCCATTTTTGTCATGTACATGATACATTGTATATATCAAATAGTATTATATGGAAAGGAAATATGTTTTGATTCACTTCCCATTTAGGTACCTTGTTACTTGCTTGATAGTTGCTTGTTCTCCAGGGCTTGTGATCTTGATGTATTCTGAACTCCTCCTTGATGGATGGACATTGAGATGTCTCAGGATCTTTCAGAATGGATCGTTGATCTTTGTATTCCCTACCCTTTGATGTCTTAGGACTGGTTTCTGAATGTGGTTATGGAGAGGATTTTGGCTTCCTCTCTGAGGTTGACCACACCACAGATGGTCGTCGGTACTCCTTTGTATTGGGGAGACTAGGTAGTTCCATCTCTTATGGATTAGTGTTTCTCTTTGAGGATTTAACCAGAGCTTAGATGGTCACCAATTTTTCTCCCATTTGTGTGGGGAGACCAGGTAGCTCCATCCCAGTGGTCTAAGCCGACGAGGTGTGGTTCAACCACTCCACAGATGGTCGTCGATGTATTCCCGTGTATTGGGTAAATCAGGTAGTTCCATCTCTTATGGTTTTGTTTGAAAGTTTAAAGGATGATCCCAGTACCGTTGACAAGATTTTGTGTTTTTGGTAGGGGTGAGACCGCACCAAGAATGGCTGCCTACGTACTCCCATTGATGAGGGGGAGATCAGGTCTGTGTAGTTCCAACCTAACATGAAAAGGTTGAAACTTATATGTGGTAAAGAGGGTTTTTGTTTTTGTTTTTGTAAAGATTAGACCGAACCATAAAATGGCTGCCTACGTACTGCTGTTGTATTGGGGAGATCAGGTCTGTATAGTTCGACCCTGATGGGACAAACTAATGTGATGAAAGGGTTTTTGTTTTTGTTTTTTTTAAAGGTTAGACCAGACCATAAAATGGTTGCCTATGTACTCCCGTGTATTGGGGAGATCAGGTCTACGCAGTTCATCCATGATGGGACAAACTAATGTGCTGAAAGGGTTTTTGAAAACCTGAATTGAATGATGGATTTGATGATCCAGAACCAGGATGCTGGTTTACAGGTAATTTCAGACATAGTACCATTTGGGAAAATTCCTCGCCATCCATTTCTTGCACTCTGAGGGCTCTTCCTATCAATACCTCCTTGACAACAAACGGTCCTTCCCAGTTTGGGGTAAATTTTCCTTTAGAATGATCTTGGTTGTCAAGGACCTTTTTCAAGACCAAGTCATTTTCTTTGAACTGCCGTAGCCAGACTTTCTTGTTGTAAGATCTAGCGATCCTTTGTTGGTATAATTGACCATGGAAGATGGTTGTGTCCTGCCTTTCATCTATTAGAGACAATTTGTGGTACCGATCTTGTAACCATTGGTCTTCATCCATATGAGCATCCATCAACACTCTCAGGGATTCCATTTCCACCTCTATGGGGAGCACTGCTTCCATGCCATAGGTTAATGAGTAGGGGATTGCCCAAGTGGAAGTGTGCATTGACGTTCTGTAGGCTAATAGAGTCAGAGGCAACAGGTCAAACCATTCTTTGTGATTGGTGGACATCTTTTGCATGATCTTTTTGATATTCTTATTAGCCGCTTCAACAGTACCATTCATCTTTGGACGATAGATGACGAAGTTGAGATGCTTGATGTGGAATTTACTGCATAATTCCTCCATCATGTGGTTGTTGAGGTTTTTGGATTTGTCTGATACAATCACCTTTGGTTGTTCATATCGACAAATGATATTGTTTCTGATGAAACCAATGATCACCTCTTTAGTAACCTTGGGGGAAGAGGCTGCTTCTACCCACTTGGTGAAGTAGTCGATCATGGTGAAGATAAACCGATGACCATTGCTAGCTTTAGTGTAAGACCCCAACTTATTATGAATAAAATTAAATTTTCTCTATTTATTATCTTCAAATAATTAGGAGTTAATTTGATATAATACTTTGGTTATGGGTGAAATGTGCAAATTTTACAAAATAAGCAAGTGATTATAAAATATTCATTTTTGTCGTGGAATATTCGTTTGGTCGTGGAATATTCTTGTGGTCGGGGAATATTCGTACGACGGTGCAGCCATTCGTGGGCCTCATAACAGAATAATTGTCAGATGAAGAAAATGACAAGTTTGAGTTTTTATAAATAACGACGTAGTTGTTACTGTGAATACTGTTGTTACTGTGGTTGCGCAGTATCACACGGTATTGCATAGTATTCACAAAGAAGAGTATGCGACTACAGGAATTGTTAGACATCAGTTTCATTCATCCTAGTACATCTCCTTGGGGTGCTCCTGTTTTATTTGCAAAGAAGAAAGACGAGAGTATGCGACTTTATATTGACTACCGAGAATTAAACCATGTCACCATCAAGAATAGGTATCCACTACCTCGCATTGATGACCTATTTGACTATTTGCAAGGAGCACAATACTTTTCAAAGATCGATCTTCATTCTGGATATCATCAGCTGAAGATTAAAACTGAGGATATTCTAAAGACTGTCTTCAAAACTCGGTACGGGCATTATGAATTCTTAGTCATGTCTTTTGGATTGACTAATGCTCCTGCTGCTTTCATGGATATGATGAACCATGTATTCAAGGAATATTGGATCAGTTCATTGTTGTCTTTATTGATGACATCCTCATCTATTCCAAAAGCCGTGAAGATCATGAGCACCATTTGAAGCTGGTACTTCAAAGACTTCGTGACAACAAGCTATATGCCAAGCTGAAGAAATGCGAGTTCTGGCTTAAGGAAGTAGCATTCCTTGGGCATGTGGTACCAAAACATGGAGTATCTATTGACCCGGCAAATATTGAAGCAATCCAAAGTTGGGAGCAGCCGAAGTCGATAACCGAAGTGTGTAGCTTTCTGGGCTTAGCTGGTTATTATCGGACATTCGTGGAAGGATTTTCTCGAATCGCTACTCAAGATTAACTCGGTGACTTTAAAGATGCAAAATTCGTATGGAGCGAGGAATGAGAGAAGAGTTTCAAGAGCCCAAGAGGAGACTCATTTCGCACTGATTCGACAATACCATCTCGGTTCGGATGGATTTGTTATCTCTGAGGATGCTTCATGCAAAGGGTTAGGATGTGTTCTCATGCAACATGGGAAAGTTATAGCCTATGCCTCGCGATAACTCAAAGAATATGAGAGGAATTATCCTACTCATGATCTGGAGTTGGCAGCAGTCGTTTTTGGGTTGAAAATCTGGAGACACTACCTGTATGGAGAGAAAGTGGAGATTTATACGGATCATAAAAGCCTCAAATATTTCTTCACCCAAAAGGAACTCAATATGCGGCAACGACGTTGGCTCGAGCTGTTGAAGGATTATGATCATAGCATTCAATATCATCCTGGAAAAGCAAACGTTGTAGGCGACGCATTGAGTAGAAGATCATATTGGTCTGAGTGCAATGTTGTTAACACAAAGGCCCATTTTGTATGACTTGCAAAGGATGGAGATAGAGTTAAAGGCTCCAAGTACCCACGTGATGATATCAAACATACGAGTAGAACCGACTTTAATCGACAAAGTTAAAGTTGCTCAACCTACGGACCTGGGGCTGATGCATATGAAGAAAAAAGTACAAGAAGGTGCTATTCCAGAAGCAGGAATCGATGAAGAAGGAATACTTCGAGTCAACTCCAGACTTTGCGTTCCTAACGATTCTAACTTGAAGCATAGAATCATGATGGAAGCACACAACACACCATTTGCAATCCATCCTGGGAGTACCAAAATGTATCATGACCTTCGACATGCATTTTGGTGGAACAATATGAAGAGAGAGATCGAGGAGTTTATCTCGAGGTGTTTAACCTGTCAACGTGTAAAGGCGGAGCATCAAATGCGAAAGGGTCCATTGCAACCACTTGAGATTCCAAAATGGAAGTGGGAACACATTACTATGGATTTCGTTACGTGTCTTCCCAAGGTTTTTCAAGGTATAGATGCGATTTGGGTTATTGTTGATAGATTAACCAAGTCTGCTCATTTCATGCCTATACGTGAGACTTATTCCCTTGAACGTCTTGCTCATATGTATGTGAATGAGATTGTGAGATTGCATGGCATGCCAGTATCCATAGTTTCAGATCGTGACCCAAGATTCACTTCACAATTTTGGGTTAGCTTGCAGAAAGCTATGGGCACGGATGAGTTGCCATATCTTTCTATTTCCATATTAATGAGTTGCCAATCTAGGGACCTACTTCAAATATAGTGGTGAATAAACACTATTTAAAGGGCAATACATTGTTTTTATTTTCATAGCAAATCACTGGCGACACGACAATTGAGACCCCAAAATTGAGTGTGGAAAAAACTCATGAGGCAAAGACGTCATAACCTACTCAAAGATTCTTAGTCCCAAAGAGAGGAAAATTATGCATTTGAGATATGGCATTCAAGGCGATAAATCAAAATCACTCTCGACATAGGTGCTATTTTGGGTTGTCTAAGGAAAGAGTCCGCAATTTGGAGAGAGAGCATTATACAAACCGAGGCAACGTCTCACAGGTGGCGAAGGCCCTGGATGCCTATGAAGATTTGCTTGTTCACCTTGATGCGCTTCTGGGCTATTCACTTCGCTAGTTTAGGATTTGGTCTCGGTCAAGGGCAAAAGAGGAGCACTTCTCTTAACGATGGAATGGAATGCAAGTCTTCTGTAATGTACATATTACATCTTTTTTTTTTTCTTTCTCTCAATCAATCAAAAATTATTATTATTTTTTTAGAAGCAAGGGGGGTGGGTGGGGTTATAAAGCACATGTATCAATCTAATTTTCATTGCGCTTTTAATAATCTATTCAATTTCAGTTTCAATTTCTTATTTATTACTACTGCTTTATTTATCTGCTTTCATCAAAATCATATATGCTCACAATTAGGTGAATCATTTAATTCCCGAGAATGAAAAATATGAACCTGTGAGTTTAAATACAAATATTATCTTCTAGACAATATCTATACCCAAATAAATCCTCATCACAATTATTGATACATTATTATACAAAAATGGTGAGGACTACTAAACAACTTCTAGAATCATCATTCCATACCCTGACTAGTACTCGCTACATTCTCGCCTCCTGAGAAGAAAAATAGAACAACAAGGAAAAGGGTGAGCTCAACTAGTCCAGTAAAGAATATTATGACTAAGATAATATAGAACAAATTATCGTTAGTCTTCAACTGGGAAAAATCTGATAAAATACAATAGACAACAAATTTCAGATCAATATTCACAGCGAAAATAATAATCCATAGAAGAGTTACGTAGAGAATGAAATCTACTACTATCTATGAATTTAAAAGTCCTTCATCAATATTTTTTCCCTGTAACATCAATTAATATACATCTTCAATCAAATATTCATCTTTGCACTACAGGCCAAAGATATTCATCAGTCGGTTATGTTCATCTCAACACCTGTTCATCTTTGCGGGCCAAAGATATTCATTATAAAATCATTTATCTTTGCACTACAGGCCAAAGATATTCAATAATATCATCATTTAGGACTGATGATGATGAAAAATATTTTAAAGGGAACGAATCCAGTGAAACAAAAGAATAAATATTAAGGATTCGTATTTCAGCTATTTCATATCCAAAAATACCTCATAAATAATCATAGTGGAGTAAAATTTAAGAATGATCAAAACATGGATACAATCAAAGATAGTATCCATAATAGATATTTTGGACGAAAAGCAAATTTTGATTTTTCTGTGAATAGTGTCGTATTCGTGAATAGTGTCGTATACATGAATAGTAATTCCGACACAATAAGTTCCAAATTTGATTAAATTTTCAGATCAATACTTCGACATAATGATATTGAAAGAAATAATATCATTTGAAAAAAAAAAAATATCCCTTACCTCGAAAGAACAGTACTTCTAGTTGAAACACCGGATATAGGCTATGACTTGAACTTGCACCGTATAGCAACACTCAAAGTATTAAAATACTCACAAGAGTACGCTCAATATATCAAGAGAGAAAGAGAGAGAAATCTTTAGTTTCTAGTGTGATTTTCAATTCTAACCTAAGCACCCTATTTATAGGAAAATGCTTAGAACACCAAAGTAGAAAATTTAATAAATTATTACTATTTTCAAATTATATTCCTACGCACACCACACCAGACCAAAATCATCAGCCAAAACATGTGCCAACATCCCAAAAACATTTTTGTTACTTCAAATATTTTAAACTTCCAAAAATTAATTATTTCGGAACTCCGAAACTTCAATAATTCACAATAAATAGCCCTTTTATCAGAAAAATTCGAACATCATATCTTTTCTATAGGAAATTCCATTATCTACAACTTTTCAGAAGAAAGTTTTTCCAAATTCTAAACAGAAATTGACCGAAATCCACAAACGGACGATTTTTCAGGCTATAATCAAATTTCAGTCAAGAAATGGGGTCTACCGACACACAAAACATGTGTTAATTATTTAATGCCACAAAAATACTCTTCCTCCTCATATACTCATATATCCCACATTCATTGTAAAAATATCACCATCAATATATTATTAAAATAATATATTTAATTGAATTATTTTATCAGAAAAAGATAAAATATTAATTTTCAACAATTGTCACATTAAAAATTTTCTCCATCTATATCTACATAAAATCAATATTTTTCTCATCATATAAATCAATAATTAATTATTCACTTAATAATATTACGTAATCACAACATCGATAAACCAGCGGTTCAGGATAGAGGGCTTTCCAATAAGGATTTTCTCCTTCTTGGCCGCAATTAGATGACCTAACCTCTCCTTGTATGTAACTTTCTAGACATTGCCAATAATGTTATCCAATAATATTATTCAGATAATATGAATTATTGTCTATAGATAATAGAAAATACTATGTAGTGACAATTATTGAAACAACAATAATATAAAATATCAACGCAGCAATTATTGAATCAATAAAATAAAAATAAAGCATTAATTCATCGTAACAATTATTGAGTAGTGCCTTTTACGTAAGAATCAATAATTGGTGTAATATCGTGCTATTGTGTTTTAACCAAACGGGTATTCCAACAAGATAATTCTTGTAAATACTTCACGCCTGTTATTTATAACCAACTTATTTCTTGTCGTTTTCTTCATCCAATCGCTTTCCAGTTATGGGGCCCACATGAAATTTTGCGTCGCCGCATTTAATATTCGACGATGCCAAAGAATATTCCACGACCAAACGAATATTTTATAACCACTTGCTTATTTGAAATATTTACGTATTTTACCCATAACTATCCACATTAATCAAATCAACCCTTACTATTTCAAAATAATAAATGGAGGAAATTTAATTTTATTTATAATAAGTTGGGGTCTTACAAAATTCATCTTTATTCATAAAAGTTGGGGTCTTACAATCTCCCCTTCCTATGAAATTTTGCCTTCAAAATTAGGATACACACCTGGTATGTCGAAAAGGTAAGGCTACCTTGATTTCATTTCAGATTCTAACTCCCAGGTCATTTCCTCAACATCGTGGTTCCTCCATAAAACTTTGACTTGAGGTATAACCTTGGAGCGTAGAATATGTTCCTTCTTATCCAAGATTTGAACAGGAACCTCTTCATACGTTAAATCTTTCACTATTTTATCCGATTCTAACTCAATAATGTGGTTCGGGTCTTTCACATATTTACGTAACATGGATATATGAAAAACGTTATGAACACGAGACATACCTGGCGGTAAAGCGAGTCTATAGGCTACAGTCCCTACTCGATTGAGGATTAAAAATGGGTCAATGAATCGAGGATTGAGCTTTCCTCTCTTTCCAAATCTCATAACTCCTTTCCATGGAGCAACACGTAACAACACACGATCTCCAATATCGAATTCCACATCCTTTCGATGAAGATTAGCATAACTCTTTTGTCGGTCTTGCGAGATTTTTATACGTTGTCGGATCGTTTGAATATTTTCTGTAGTCATACGTACCAACTTCGGTCCCAACAACGTTGCTTCACCCACCTTATCCCAGCATACTGGAGAACGACACTTTCTCCATACAGCGCCTCGAATGGAGCCATGCCAATACTTGTTTGATAATTGTTGTTGTAAGAAAACTCCACCGATGGTAAGAACTTGTCCCAACTTCCCTTGAAGTCAAGGACACAGAGTCTTAATAAATCTTCAAGAGTTTGAATAGTCCTCTCTGATTGTTCGTCCGTCTGAGGATGATATGCCGAACTAAATCGTAAATCCGCACCCATAGCTTTTTGTAAACTAACCCAAAAATCGTGAAGTGAATCTTGGGTCTCGATCAGAAACTATGGATACTGGCATACCATGCAATCTTACAACCTCGTTTATGTACATACGAGCAAGACGTTCAAGTGTATAAGTTTCTCGTATCTGTAAGAAATAAGCAGACTTGGTCAATCTATCAACAATGACCCAAATTGCATCTATGCCTTAAGAAACCTTGGGAAGACCAGTAACGAAATCCTTGGTAATGTGCTCCCACTTCCATTCTGGAATTTCAAGTGGTTGCAATGGACCTTTTGGTACTTGATGCTCTGCCTTGACTCGTTGACAAGTTAAACACCTTGATATAAACAGCGTTATCTCTCTCTCTTCATATTGCCCCACCAAAATGTATGTCGAAGATCATGATACATTTTGGTACTCCCAGGATGGATTGCAAAATGGTTTGTTGTGCGCGCCCATCATGATTTTATACTTTAACTCGTGGATCGTCGAGAACAAAAAGTCTGGAGTTGACTCGAAGTATTCCTTCTTCATCGATTCTTGCTTCCGGCATAGCACCTTCTTGTACCTTCTTCCTCATATGCATCAGCTCTAGGTCTGTAGCTTGAGCAGTTTTAACTTTATCGATTAAAGTCGGTTCTACTCGTATATTCGCCATCATCACGTGGGTCCCTAGAGTCTTTATCTCTATCTCCATCCTTTTCAAGTCATATAAAATGGGCCTCTGCGCTGACAATATCGCACTCGTACCAGCATATGATCTTTTACTCAATGCGTCAGCTACCACGTTTGCTTTTCCAAGATGGTATTGGATGGTATGATCATAATCTTTCAACAGTTCAAGCCAACGTTGCTGTCGCATGTTGAGTTCCTTTTGAGTGAAGAAATATTTGAGGCTTTTATGATCCGTAAAGATCTCCACTTTCTCCCCATACAAGTAATGCCTCCAAATTTTAAGTGCGAAGATAATAGTCACGCCAACTCTAGATCATGAGTAGAATAATTCCTCTCATATTCTTTGAGTTGTCGAGAGGCATAGGCTATGACTTTCCCATGTTTGTATGAGAACACATCCTAACCTTTGCTCAAGCATCACTATAGATGACAAATCCCTCCGAGCCGGATGGTATTGTCGTAGCAGTCTTGAAATGAGTCTTCTCGAGTTCTTGAAAACTCTTCTCACATTCCTCGTTCCAACCGAATTTTGTATCTTTCCAAAGTCATCCGAGTTAAGGGAGTAGCGATTCGAGAAAACCCTTCTACGAATCTCCGATAATAACCAATAAGCTTTAGAAAGCTACGACTTGATCATCGATTTAGGTTGCTCACTTTGAATAGTTTTAATCTTTCTTTGGATCAATAGATATTCCATGACCGATACCACGTGCCCAAGGAATGCTACTTCCTCAAGCCGTAACTCGCATTTCTTCAAACTGGCATAAAGCTTATATTCATGAAGCTTTTGAAGTATCGACCTCAAGTGTTGCTTTCATGATCTTCACGGCTTTTGGAATAAATAAGGATGTCATCAATAAAGACGACCACAAAGTGATCCAAATATTCCTTGAATACTCGGTTCATCATATCCATGAAGGCGGCGAGGAGCATTAGTCAATCCAAAAGACATGACTAGGAATTCATAATGCTCGCGTCTGGGGAGTTCGAAAGTCATCTTTGGAATGTCATCGGTTCTAATCTTCAATTGATGATATCCAGAATGAAGATCAATCTTTGAAAAGAATTTGGCTCCTTGTAACTGGTCAAACAGGTCATCAATACGTGGCAATGGTACCTATTTTTTATGGTGACGTGATTTAACTCCCGATAATCAATACAAAGTTGCATACTCCCATCTTTCTTTTTCACGAATAGAACAGGAGCACCCCAAGGAGAAGCACTAGGACGAATAAAGCCAATGTCTAACAATTCCTGCAGTTGGGTCTTTAACTTCTGAAGTTTAACAGGAGCCATTCGATATGGGGCTTTGGAAATGGGTTTTGTACTAGGTTCAAGGTCGATACAAAATTCAATTTCACGCCTACGGGGTAGGCCGGAAGTTCTTCAGGAATACATCAGAAATTCATTAACAATAGAAATATCATTCAAAACTGACGTATTTTTGTTTAGATCCGTGACATGAGCTAAGAAAGCTTGACATCCATTTTTTAATAAATGAATAGCTTTATGGCTTGAGATGACAGTGATTGATTTTAATGGTTTGGTTGCTTGAATTCTCATAATAGGTTGGTTAGGAATATGAAAGCTAACAACCTTACGAAAACAATCATTTTTTGCATGATGAGTAGTTAACCAATCAATCCCTAGAATTACGTCAAATGCAAGTATTTTCAATGAAATAAGATCGACAGGTAATGTGAGGGTACCGATTTGAACCAAACGAGACTTATAAACAGTGGATGTAATGAAGGTTTCTCCCAATGGAGTTTCAACAGATAAGTCAAAGTCCAATTTCTACGGAGTCAAATTTAAACGTTGAGCGCAAGTAGGAGAAATAAAAGAATGGGTAGAACCGGTATCAAATAAGGTATAAACTTCGCTAGAGTTTATGATAAGCTTACCCGTGATGACCTCGTTCGGGTTCCTTGCTTTCTGGGAGGTCACGACAAACGCTCTCCCTTACACTACTGGCTTTGACATTTCTGGGACGTCCTTTGGTGCCTCCATCCTAGTCGAACTTATCTTCGGTGAACCACAAAATTGGGCTAGGTGACCTTCTCTTCCACAATTATAACATGTTTTGGACAGCATCGCGTAGTTTGGACTGATGTGTCCCTCCCCTCCACATTTGAAGCATATGATAGGTGGTCGTTCTCCTTCCTTAACGACAGGTGCTGATGCCGACATCTTTCCATCATTGTTGAATCTCCTCTTCTTGAAATGTCCATTCTTATTATTTTGGCCATGATTACCACCGAAGTGGTTACCATTTTTGGCATGTTGATTTCCTCCACGCTTATTGTCACTGCTTCGATGACTGTTATCACTGGTATTATCATTTTGTCGGCTGCTCTCTTTTGGTTGGGTTGACTCATTATCGCGCTCCAATAACTGAGTCCTATTAACAACATCTGAATACAAACACAGTTTATGAGAGATAAGATATTGACGTATCTCGGGTTTCAAACCTCTTAGAAACATTTGCGCCATTCTCTCCTCATTATCAACCAAATGGGACGCAAACCGGGACAACTCGACAAACTTGGCTTCGTACTGCGACACGGTCATGTTGTTTTTCTCCATCTTGATGAACTCTACCTCGTTCATGTGACGAATACTTTCGGGAAAGTGCTTGTCGTTGAACAATTCTTGGAAATTCTCCCAAGTCATCTTCAGTGCGGCAGGTTGAGTACGTTTTACTGATTCCCACCAAGAATCTGCCTCACGCAACAACATGAAGGTGGAAAAGGAACCTTTGCTCCTCGGAGCATCCTAGGACATCAAATATCTTGCAGATCCGCTTTATCCATGTCTCGCCTTAAATGGTTTTGGCTCTCCAAAAACTCCGGTGGTCCCAGCCTTGAATCGCTTAGCGGTGATCGTCCGAGAGTTGCCAGTGTTTCCACCGCATTTTGTATGAGAGCCGCTCTCTTGCTCGATGTTGCATGAATTGCATAAAGCCTCGAACATTCCATCGTTCATCATTTGGTCTGTGTTGTTGTTTGCCTGAGGATTGTCGCCTTCCTGATGCACATTATCCTGATTATTGATCTGTGGAGACTCAACGTTCTCTTGTGCTCCATTGATGTTCTCAACATTTTCGGATGTCATTTTCAAATACTGCCACAAAATAAGGATTAATTAACATATCACATATTATTCCTATACTCTGACCGACCAATTAAATACCAAATAAACTTAGGTAGGTCATACTAGTGAAGGAATTTACCGTCTCTCCTCCTAGTTTTTTGTCTCGCATCTTAGCTGTGGATCATATCCTAAGCTTTGATATTAATCGTGGACGTCCCCAAAATAGGTATACATCACCCATCTTGAGTCGTCAAATACATGATACAAAATTCAAATACAACTTAATTATACAACAGTCGTGTAAAATACGACAAAACATATGTTGTGAGTTTTAATACAAATATTGTCATCTAGACAATATCCACACTCAATTGAGTCCTCATTACATTTATTATCACACTATTTAACAGAATAGTGAGGACTACTAATGCTATTATCTCGGACCGTCACTCCATTCCCCGACTAGTCCCTGCTACGTTCTCATTTCCTGAAGAGAACAATGAAAGTAAAAGGTGAGCTCAACTAGCCCAGTAAGAAATATTATGACTAAGATAATATGTAATAAATTATCGTTAGTCTTAAACAGTGTTAAACTGATACAATATAACAAACATCAAGTTTAACTGCAGCGGAACAAGCAATCCATTAAAAGAGTCAAGTATATCTTTTATGATTTAAAAGGTTTTTCATCACTTTTATTGCTGGGACTCAACTTAATAAATAATCCACATCATCCCTGCACTACGGCCAAGGATATTCATTAGTATCACAACCACAAATTATTTATGCACTACGGGCCAAGGATATTCGTGTATTCATCAATGGTCATGATTATGCCAACAACTGTCCATCAATGCAATACGGGCCAATGAGGACTTTTACCACATCATTTGTAACATTACGGTCATGATTATACCGATTAATCCCTGGTCATAATCATACCAAGTCCATCTATGCACCACAGTGCCATGATGACTTTCAACATAATATAAACATGAGGATGATGACAATGATATAAGAATTCAATAAAACAAGTTCAAGAATTAATTTATCCAGAACTAATAACGTCCAAATTGTCAACATGATACTTCTTTGTAGAGTAAAATTCAAGAATGCTCGTAAGAATATTTCCATGAAAAGATATTGGATGAAGCTTAAATATCAAGGATTTTCCACTAATTTCATGGAGTATAGAAGTCAAAACTTTAACCAACTAAGTATAATAAAGAATGGAATAACAAAAGAAATCATCAGGCATGCAATAGACCGCACATGCAGGTTATTCCAACAAAATAATAAATAACGGAACTGTGTCATGCGTAAATGCACGATACATGATATTCCAATGTAATAATAAATAATCTAAAACCAGTCAAAGTAAATTCGCACCCAAGACAGGATGTTCCAACAGAATAATAAATAACGGAACGGCAGTCATGCGAAACGCATGCATGTGATGTTCCAAATGTAATAATAAAGAATGGAATAATGTAAGAATTTCACCATGTATGTGGTACTTCACATATAGCAGGTTATTCCAACATAATGATAAAGAATGGAATAATGTAAGAATTTCACCAAGTATAGGTAGACCGCATGATACAAAGTTATTCCAATGTAAATAAAAAATGGAATAACAGAAGTTCTCTTCATGAATATGAAAGAAATAATACCCCTTACCTTAAAAAGAAGAGTACTAGATATAGGAGTAGTGAAGTAGCAGAAAACTTTTCTTCTTTCTCTCTCTAGAGTTTCAGTGAATTCGTAAGAAATAATGAAGGAATGAGCTTCTATTTATAGGAGAATGGAAAGGATACTATTTGAGAAAAAAACACGGACGCAACAGCTTATGAAATTCACGGATGAAATTTTGATAACCTACGGTTGCAAAATTCAAGCCTTCCTCCAATAAGATTAAATCAAACAAATATAATATATATATAAACCCACACATGCTTAAAAGAAAAACTCACCCACCCGTGAATAACTTGCTAGATTCTTTTCTCCCAAATTTATTTTCTCCCACGTGGGCCCCACATGTTCCCCTCCCACCAATATGTCATAATCACAGGTGGGTCCCATTATATTATACTAAATAAATTTCTATCAATTATTTTTAAAATGGGTAAATGGGAATCCAAATAATAAGCAAAACTTACAACAACAACTTCATAAAAATCTTCTCAATATTTTAACAACATTTATCATCATTATTATAATTCATAATATTAATCGATCAAAGTCGCTCCCGTGATGTAGAGGGCTTTCAATAATAATTTTCCTTATTGGTGGCGCGCAATTAGGTGATCAAATCTCTCATCGATGTAACTTAGTACATCGTTAATATTGCAAATAATAATATTAATAACTCGTCATCTCAATTATTGATTTAATAATATAAAAAATATCGACAATAATTGAATCAAATAACGTGAGATACTATGCAACAATTCATCGAAACAATAATTGAACAAAACCTGGTGACTTCTCACGTAAAGCATCAATAATCAATACCGCGTGCTACTTATGCAACCACGCAGTATTCTCGTACTTTTTTAACAATTGTTTCAGCGATTTAACGATAAAATCTCAAATCGTTATTTCATAAAATATATTTTTGTCGTTTTCTCAATCAAGAAAATAATTCCGTTGTGGGGTCCAATTAATGATTGTCTTGTCGTCATTTAATATTCTCTGTTAAAACGAATATTCTAACCAATCGAATATAATATAACAACTTTGCGTACTTTTGCAAAATTTATAAATATTACCCACAACTATAACATTATATCAAATTCACTTCATAATATTTAAAAATGATATTTATAGAAAATTCATCTTTATTCATAAAAATTGGGGTCTTATAATACTCTCTTTTATAAATTATAAGATTATTATTAACTTTTATAAGTAAATTTGATGCATTCTCACACTTAATAATTTTGCTAAGAATTGTAAACATAATATATTTTATAAGTAGTAGTATTTTTTCTAAATAAGTTATAATATGTATTGATTAAATTTATATTAATTTAAAATTAAAAAAAATCACATACTTACTTCAAAAAAGATTAATAAATTAATAACGATTTTATAATTAAAAATAAGAGGTTGTAGTATATTACATCTATCATAAGATTTAACGCATGGAGCTAATACAAAAGTCAAATAGTTACAACCGTCAAAACATGATTTGATCGTTGAAACTTTCAAATTTCAAAATTTAAATTTTATTATTTAAGGAATAAATATAAGGAATCTGTTCGGTACATATTAAAAAATTGAATCTATATCTTGCAGAATAACTCAATAACACTACATAGTAAGAATAGAGATAATAAAACTATTGTGAATGATCACATAAAAAATAAAAATAAATAACGTAGCCGTTAACGAAGAACTAACACAAAGATCAGAGCTACCGTGATCTAAACCGCCACCATGATCCAAATCAAACATATCTGGGGCATCATAAATTTAATTTCCGTCTTTCGGTTCTTTTCATCATTTCAATTCATCTGCATATTAATAGGGAGGAGTTATATTTTCTCTCTCCTCTCTTCATTTGGTAAATTTCCATACCAAATCCCCTTTAATGAATGAGGCCTTAAACCCCCAAATTAACGAAATCGGTCTGGCCATAATCATCAATGGCCGTTGACTGATCAGAACTACCACCGGAATTACTTGACTCAATCGCTAATAAGCTCAAAATTATCGCCGATCAAATTCGACTTCGAGCCGTTTACATCAATTGGTGAAGTTCAACCCCCAAAACCCCAACCAATCTCCCTTGTCAGCTTCCATGGCTCATGCTCCCTCAGAACTATTCCCACGAAAGAATCCCACCAACGCAACTTTTTTAGCCTCGCTAATAAACAAGTTTCACTCCCTAACCATACCGGAAGTCTCTCACTGGTGCCATCGTTGCTCCTCCTCCCACGAATGGCTTGCTATCCTCGAGGAATCCCCTTTGATTTTCCTCATAAACTATATTTCCCGATCAATCGTTAATCTCCCCAACCCCCCGTTATCCTCGTTCTCAAATATCCCCAATTTCGACTATTATGAGGTTTGATTTTTGAGTTTTGGGGAAGATTAGTCTATCTTGATTATGACGTGGAGGTAGGCGGTGGTGGTGTGTTTAGTACAGTTTGTTTTGGTCTAACTGATGGGGCTAGGTGTAGTTCGTAGGATCTATTAATGGTGTAAGGTCAAAAGTTATGGATGATGATGGAAATGGACAATTGCTGCAAAGACGTATGTTGATTTGGTGGATGAATATAGAGGTGATGGTGCAATTGTTTAATTAACTTTATTATACAAGTTTTTAATCAGGTTTTGTTTTATTTATGTATGTTAACGCTGGGAATTTTCATTCTTCTTTTCCTATGTTTCTACCCTTTATTTTCTATCATTTTTGTTTTATTTATCCTCCCTAAGGGTGAGATTTGGGAAAAAGGACCGACATTGTATGTCGAAGATTTAAAAATATTGATTTTAATGATTAGGCTAAATTAGACAGAGTCGCCTGTTGATATGAGTTTAAATGGTTGTACCAACTTAATCAGATTTTGAAAGATTTTTGCAGTATAGCCCAATTCTTACCTCTATTTAATTGGTCTGGAACTCAAGATTCATAGAATTCGGGGGCTTACTTAAGTGAGGGGAAGGTATTAGGTACCCCCGACTTCCGTGAAATACGATTATCGCTACTTTTTCATTCCCTAAGCATGTGAAGTATGCGTGTGTGTTAAAAGCTTTTGTTTTAAAAAGGTATTTAGTGCTTTATTTGAAAGTAGTGTTGTGCCTCTTTAGACCTATGTATAAAGTGTTTGATTTATATAAAAGTTCATTTTTTTCATTTAAAGCATATGAAAGTGAGGTTTTGAAAGCTGATTTTCAAACCTTTTTGCCAAATAGGAATCAAGGCCCTTTGATACTTCCATTTTAACTAGATTCGACATGATTTGATTTTATTTAGATGCGAAACATCTTTGACATTAAATTAAAATATTTACAAGTGTCGGGCTCCTTATGGGCATGGAAGCCATCGAAGTTGCCCGAGTACCACATATATGATTTTCACTATTTCAGGGCCTTAAATCCGGATAACCATTTTAAGGCCCAAAGATTACATATACAATGGGTTGCAAGCTGGGTGTATAACTTAAACAAGTCCATCACAGAAATCGAGTTTTAGATTCATTGATTGAATCTTTACCCAAATGGTTCCTAGGCTCACATCGCATCATTTAAAGCTTGCATGAAATGGATATTGCAATAAAGCGTAAATAACTTACAAATTTTACTCGAACAAGTGATTTATCGGTTAAATCCTTGTATGCGAGTAAATTTGTAAGACCCCAACTTTTATGAATAAAGATTAATTTTTCTCAAAATATATTTTTGAATATTATGGTGTGGATTTGATATAATGTTATAGTTGTGGGTAATATTTATAAATTTTGCAAAGTAAGCAAGTTGTTATAAAATATTCGATTGGTCGGAGAATATTCGTTTTAACAGGAATATTAAAGACGAATGACACAATCGAATCATGGAGTGGACCAACTGAAAGTATTATCTCGAGTTAAAAATGATGTAAATATCTTTTATAAAAAATAATCTACGAAAGTTTTACCGTTAGTATTGAAATTCCAAAGTGGTAAACGTATAATGTCTGGCTGTGGTTGCATAGTAGCACACGGTATTGTACAATATTTTTGATTATTGATGCTTACGTGAGAAGTCAATCAATTTTATTCAATTATTGCCACAGTAATTGCTACATAGTATATCTCATATTATTGATTCAATTATTGTCATAGTATCATCTGCACAATATTTTATATTATTAAATCAATAATTGAGATAACAAAGTTATTCATATTATTTTTTGCATTATTGACGATGTCTAGAAAGTTCTAGGAAAGGGGTTTGGTCACCTAATTACGCGCCAATAGAGAGAAATCCTTATCGAAAAGCCCCCTCTTTCCTGGGAATGATCTGGTTGTTAATATTGTAAGTTATAATATTAATGATGAATAAGTTCGTATTAATTAAAGATAAGAATAATATTGATGAGTGAAAGATGTTGTTCATTTAGTTTTCTTTATTTCTTCCGTTACCCAATTACCCTTAGAGGAGGTAATTCTGTGATTGAGTGGTTTTGTTATAATTGACCAAACGGGCAATTAATCGGATAAATAAGCAATTAATTGATATTGCTCCACATGCAAATTACCGTTGGTTCACATGTATGGAACTATTGATTCACATTCATGTACTATTAGGGGAGGTTGTGCAAGATTGATAATACTTCAAGGACTAAATAAAAAATGGAGGTAAAGATGAAAGTACTATACTGTAATAATTCGAGCCCCTAAACGTGCAATTATCGAAACTATGTTTTCCTATAAATAGAAACTCATTTCTTCTTTCATTCTCACCAATTTACTAAGACTCACAAGAGTATTTATAGAGAGAGAAACTATAGAGAGGAAGAAGAAGAGTGTTCTGCTACTTCACTATTGCAGTATCCAGCCTTCTACTAAGGTAAGAGATATTATTTGTGTTCAATATTTGTATGAAACAATATTTTCTTCCATACTTTGTAGTATGTAAGTAATATTATTTCATTTCGTATTCCTAATTCTACACTCATTTTGTTAAAGCATTGCTTCTATACTCCGTGAAATTAGTAAAATATCCTTGAAAGTTGCGCTTCATCTAGTATCGTTCACAAGGATATTTTTCTAAACATTCTTGTTAAATTCTAAGCTTTTCATGTCGAAGTACTATTCATGGGGTACTATTCACAAAGTATTATTCACGAGGTACTATTCATGAAGTACTATTCACAGGGTACTATTCATAAAGTACTATTCACGAAGTACTATTCACTCAGGTACTATTCATGACAAAAATTGATTTCTTTTCTGTTCAAATCATTTTTGATACAATCTTATTCTTGAATTTTACTCCACAAAGCAGTATCATGTTGACAATTTGGACATTATTAAATCCTGGATAAATTAAATTATAAATCTTTAAAAATTTATCCGTTGCTTTCTTTTAACTGAATTCTTATATTATTGTCATCATCCTCATGCTTATATTGTGATGAAAGTCATCTTTGGCCGTAGTGCATAGATGGACTATTGATTGGTATGATTATGATCAGGGATTATTCAGTATAATCATGACCTGTAATGTTACAAATGATGTGGTAAAATAATCACGAATACAACACTATTTACGAGTACTGTTCATGAAGTATGATTTTTTTTGTGGAATTTCTAGCTTTTCGTGTCGGGATTACTATTCAAGTATCTGAAGATTATTCACGATATCGACCTTTATTCAAACACGACACTATTCATCGAAAAATGAAATTTTCTCTTCTTTGTTCAAGATGTCTATTATGGTTACTATCTTTGATTGTATCCATGTTTTGATCTTCATTCTTGAATTTTACTCCACTATGGTTTATTATGGAGTGTTTTTGAACTTGGATTATCTAAAGTACGAATCCCTAGTCTTTATTTTTTTGTCTCACTAGATTCGTTTTTTTAAAAAATATTTTTCATCATCCTCGGTCCTAAATGATGATATGGCGAATATCTTTGGCTTTTGTAGTGCAAAAGATGAATGATTATTCGATGAATATCTTTGGCCCATAGTGCAAAAGATGAGCAGTGTTGAGATGAACATGACCAATTTGGTGATACTAAATGAATATCTTTGGCCCGTAGTGCAAAGATGAATATTTGATTCAAGATGTATATTGATTGATGTTACATGGATAAAATATTGATGATGGACTTTTAAATTCATAGATGATAGTAGATTTCATTCTCTATTTAACTCTTCTAATGAATGGTTGTTTTACATTGCGAGTTGTTGATCTAAAACTTGTTGTCTATTATATTCTATCAGATGTTTCCTGTTGAAGACGAAGGATAATTTGTTGTACATTATCTTAGTCATAATATTCTTTACTGGGCTAGTTGAGCTCACCTTTTTCTTTTTTGTTCCATTTTTCTTCTCAGGATGTGAGAATTTAGCGAGAACTAAAGGGATATGAAGTGATGATTCAAGATAGTTGTTATAGTAGTCCTCACTATTTTATAAAATAGTGTATCAATAATTATAATGAGGACTTATTTGAGTGTGGATATTATGCAGAAGATAATATTTGTATTTAAACTCACGGTTTATGTGTTGTCGTATTTTGCACGACAATTATAATAATGAAGTTTGTAGTTATTTTTTGTACCATGTATTTGGCGACTCAGAATAGGTTGAGTGGATTAGACCTATTTTGGGGGCGTCATAGTTGGTATCAGAGCTTAGGGATATGGTCTCTGGTGGAGATCCGGGATTAGAACTAGGAGGGGAGAGACGAGTAATATCCTTCGCTAGTGTGTGTCCTACCAAAGCTGAATTTTCTTACTTAAGTTGACAAATTGTGATATGTCAATTAACCTTTGTTTTGAAGCTGTATTCTAGAATGATATCTGAAATACAAGAGATGAGCAATGGAGAAATCATGATACAGACGAGATGACTGGGGAGATAGAATCTGAAATGAAAGCAAGGTATTCTCAACTCTTTGAAATGCCAGATACGTAAATTTTGGGGACGAAATTTCATAAGGAGGGGAGGTTGTAAGATCCCAACTTTTTATAAATAAAGATTTAATTTCTCTATTTATTATTTTGAAATAGTAAGAGTTGATTTGATTAATGTGGTTAGTTATGGGTAAAATGCGCAAATATTTTAAATAAGCAAGTGGTTATAAAATATTCATTGTTGTCGGAGAATATTCGTTTGGTCGTGGAATATTCTTCTTTGTTGAGAATATTTTTTCTGACTGGTACGGCGCCTTTTGTGGGCCCCATAATGGAAAGCGATCGGATGGAGAAAACGACAAGTATGTGTTTTTTTTATAAATAACGGCTTGTTACCATTAACATTGTTGGAATACCCGGTGGTTAAAATACTGATGTCTGGCGGTAAAACGCGATAGCACGGTATTGCACCAATTATTGATTCTTACGTAAAGAAGACACTACTCAATAATTATTACGAAGAATTACTATTCCATATTTTATTTTATTGATTCAATAATTGCTACGTTGATATTTTATATTATTGTTATTTCAATAATTGTCACCGCATGATGATTTCCCATTATCGGATCAATAATTCATATTATTTGAATAATATTATTAGATAGCATTATTGGCATTGTCTAAGGAAGTTCTGTCTAGGAAAGAGGTTTGGTCACTTAATTGCGCGTCAGTAAGGAAAAATCCTTATCGAAAAGCCCTCTCTTTCCTAGGAATGACCTTGTTGTCATTATTGTGATTCTGTAATATTATTTGTGAATAATTAATTATTGATAAAAATGATAAGAAAATATTTATTTAATGGAGGAATTTTTTGAAAAGTGACAATTGTTGAAAATTGATATTTTATCTTTTCTAAAAAAAATAATTTATTCAAATATATTATTATATTACATTATAAATGTATAATGCGATAATATAATAATGGTGATATTTTTACAATGAATGTGTGATATATGAATAAATGAGGAGGAAGAGTATTTTTGTTACAATAAGTGCTAAAAATATGTTAAACATGTTGGTGGACCCCATTTTGGACAGAAATTTGATTATAGCTTGCAAAATCGTTCGTATTTGGATTTCGGCCAATTTCTTTTTAGAATTTAGAAAAACTTAAAGCTACAAAAAAACTTAAAGCTTCAAAGTTGTAGAGAATTAAATTTTCTATGGAATGGACATAAGATTTGAATTTTTCTAATAAAAGGGCTATTTATTATGAATTATTGAAGTTCCAGAATATTGGGTCTGAATTGATTTTGTTACAAAAAATATTTAAAACATGTTTTGTGTGTTGGTGGGCCCCACTTATTGTTGCAAAATGCTGAATTCAGATTTCAAATGTGCGTAAGAAATTTTATAAATAATAATATTTTATTAAATTTCTACTTTGGTGTTTTAAACATTTTTCTATAAATAGGGTGCTTAGGTTAGAATTGAAAATCACATCAGAATCTGAAGTTTTCTCTCTCTATACTATCGAGCGTATTTTTGTGAGTATTTCGATACTTTGAGTGTTGCTATATGGTGCAAGTTTTCTTCAGCGTTATATCTGATATTCTAGCCAGAAGTGCTATTCTTTTAAGGTAATGGATATTGTCATGATTATGGTAAGGGATAGTAAAGAATATTGTCATTATTATGGTAAGGGATTGTACGGGATGGTAAGGGATGTTATTTTCTTCGTAAATGATGTTATTCTCTCAATATCATTATACCGAAATATTGGTATGAATTTTATTATGAAATTTTTACCTTTTCATTTCGAGGCTACTATTCACGTATACGACACTATTCACGTATATGACACTATTCACGAATACGATACTATTCATGAGTATTGTTCATGAAGTATGATTTTTCTTGTGGAATTTCTACCTTTTTGTGTCAGGGTTACTATTCACGTATACGTCACTTTTCACGTATACGACACTATTCACAAATACGACACTATTCACCGAAAAATGAAATTTTCTCTTCTTTGTTCAAGATATCTATTATGATTACTATCGTTGATTCTATCTATGTTTTGATCTTCATTCTTAAATTTTACTCCACTATGGTTTATTACGGAGTGTTTTTGAACTTGGATTATCTAAAGTACGAATCCCTAATCTTTATTCTTTTATCTCACTAGATTCATTTTTTAAAAAATATTTTTCATCATCCTCAGTCCTAAATGATGATATAACTGAATATCTTTGGCCTGTAGTGCAAAGATGAATGATTACTTGATGAGAATCTTTGGCCCGTAGTGCAAAGATGAACATATGTTGAGATGAATATGACCAACTGGTGATACAAATGAATATCTTTGGCCCGTAGTGCAAAGATGAATATTTGATTCAAGATGTATATTGATTGATGTTACAGGGATAAAATATTGATGATGGACTTTTAAATTAATAGATGATAGTAAATTTCATTCTCTACTTAACTCTTCTAATGAATTATTGTTTCCGCTGCAGTTGTTGATCTAAAATTTGTTGTCTATTATATTCTATCAGATGTTTCCATGTTGAAGACTAAGGATAATTTGTTATACATTATCTTAGTCATAATATTTTTTACTGGGCTAGTTGAGCTCACCCTTTTCCTTTTTGTTCCATTTTTTTCTCAGGAGGTGAGAATTTAGTAGGAACTAGCTGGGGTATGGAGTGATGATTCAAGATAGTTGTTATAGTAGTCCTCATTATTTTGTAAATTAGTGTATCAATAATTGTAATGAGGACTTATTTGAGTGTGGATATTGTCTAGAAGATAATATTTGTATTTAAACTCACATTTATGTGTTGTCGTATTTTGCACGACAATTATAATAATAAAGTTTGTAGTTGTTTTCTGTACCATGTATTTGGCGACTCAGAATAGGTTGGGTGGATTGGACCTATTATGGGGGCGTCACAATTGTCATCATCCTCATGCTTATATTGTGATGAAAGTCATCTTTGGCCGTAGTGCATAGATGGACTGTTGATTGGTATGATTATGACCAAGGATTATTTGGTATAATCATGACCTGTAATGTTACAAATGATGTGGTAAAAGTCCTCATTGGTCCGTAGTGCATTGATGGATAGTTGTTGGCATGATCATGACTATTGGTGATTACATGAATATCCTTAGCCCATGTGCAGGGATAATTCGTGGACATGATACTAATGAATATCCTTGGCCCGTAGTGCATGGATAATTCAGTGATGTGGATTATTTATTGAGCTGAGTCTTAGTGATAAAATTGATGATAAACTTTTTAAATCATAAAAGATAGTAGATATCATGCTCTACTTGACTCTTCTAATGGATTGCTTGTTCCACTACAGTTAAACTTGTTGTTTATTAGTTTAACACTGTTGAAGGCTAACGATAATTTATTCTTTATTATCTTAGTCATAATATTTCTTACTGTGCTAGTTGAGCTCACCCTTTTGCTTTTATTGTTCTTTTCAGGAAATGAGAACGTAGCCGGGACTAGTCGGGGAACGAAGTGATGGTTTAAGATGGTGGCTATAGTAGTCCTCACTATTCTATGAAATAGTGTGATAATAAATGTAATGAGGACTCCATTTGAGTTTGGATATTGTCAATATTCGTGTAAAAACTCTTAACTACGTTTTGTCGTATTGTATAAAAGAAGTTTGTATTTAAATTATGTACCATGTATTTGGCGACTCCGAATGGGTGATGTATACCTATTTTGGGGGCGTCACAGTTGGTATCAAAGCTTAGGAATATGATCCCAGGTTGAGATGTAAGACTAGAACTAGGAGGAGAGAGACTGGTTAATCCTTCGCTAGTATGACCTACCTAAGTTATTTATTATTTAATTGGTCGGTCAGAGTATAGGGATAATATGTGGCATGTCAATTAACCCTTATTTTGTGGCAGTGCTTGAAAATGGCATCTAAAAATGTTGAGATAAACAATGGAGCACATGAGACAGTTGAGTCACCACAGATCAATAACTAGGATAATGTGCATCAGGAAGGCAACAATCCTCATGTAAACAACAACACCGATCAAATGATGAACGATGGGATGTTCAGAGGCTTTATGCAATTCATGCAACATCGGTAGAGAGAGACTATTGTTCAAAATGTGGAAACAACTTGGCAACTCTCGGATGGTCCTTCTGCTAAGAAGTTCAAGGAGTTGGGACCACGAGTTTTTGGGAAAGCGAACTTTTAAGGAAGAGATGTGGATAAAGCAGATCACCAAGATATTTGATGTCTTGGGATGCTCTGAGGAGCAAAAGGTTCCCTTTTCCACCTTCATGTTAAGAGGAAATGCAGATTACTGGTGGGAATCTGTAAAATGTACTCAACCTGCCGCACTAAAGATGTCTTGGGAGAAGTTCCAAGAACTGTTCAACGACAAGTACTTTCCCGAAAGTATTCGTCACATGAAAGAGTTGGAGTTCATTAAGCTGGAGCAAAAAAATATGACCGTGTCGCAATATGAGGCTAAGTTTATGGAGTTATCCCGATTTTCATCCCATTTGGTAGATAATGAGGAGAGAATGACAAAAATGTTTCTGCTAGGTTTGAAACCCGAAATACGTCAATACCTTATTTTTCACAAACTTTGCTTGTATTCGGATGTTGTGAATAGGGACTCGATTATTGAGCATGATAATGAGTCAACCCAACCAAGAGAAAGCAACAAACCAAATGATAATACCAATGGTAGCGATCATTGAAGCGGTGACAACAAGCGTCGAGGGAATCAACATGCGAGAAATGGTAACCACTTGGTGGTAATCATAGCCAAGATAATAGAAGTGGAAATTTCAAGAAGAGAAGGTTCAACAATGATGGAAAGACAGCAACACCAGCACCCATTTTCAAGGAAAGAGAACGATCACAGATTATATGCTTCAAATGTGGAGAGGAGGACACATCGATCAAAGCGCATAATGCGGTCCAAGGCATGTTGTAATTGTGGAAGACAAGGTCACCTAGCCCAATTTTATCGTGAAACGAAGTCAAGTCCAGCTGGGATGGAGGCACCAAAGGCCGTCCCAGAAGAGACAAAACCGGTAGTTCAAGGGAGAGCGTTTGTCGTGACCTCCCAAAAAGCAAGGAACCCAAACAAGTTATCACGGGTAATCTAATCATAAACTCTTACGAAGTCTATACCTTATTTGATACCAGTTCTACCCATTCTTTTATTTCTCCTATTTGCGCTCAACGTTTAAATTTAACTTCGAAGAAATTAGACTTTTACTTATCTATTGAAACTCCGTTGGGAGAAACCTTCATTACATCCACTATTTATAAGTCTTGTTTGATTCAAATCGGCAACCACACGTTACCTGTCGATCTTATCTCTTTGAAAATACTTGCATTTGATGTGATTTTAAGGTTTGATTGGTTAACTACTCATCATGCTAAAATTGATTGTTTTCATAAGGTTGTTAGCTTTCATATTTCTAACCAACTTATTATGCGAATTTAAGTAACCAATCCACTAAAGTCAATCACTGTCATATTAAGCCATAAAGCTATTCGTTTATTGAAAAACGGATGTTAAGCTTTCTTAGCCCATGTCACAGATTTAAACAAAAATACGTTAGATTTGAATGATATTTCTATTGTTAATAAATTTCCTGGTGTATTCCCTGAAGAACTTCCTGGCCTACCCCCAGAGTGTGAAATCAAATTTTGTATCGACATTCAGCCCGGTACAAAACCCATTTCCAAATCCCCATATCGAATGGCTCCTATTGAACTTTAGGAGTTAAAAACCCAACTGCAGGAATTGTTAGGCATCAGTTTCATTCGTCCTAGTACGTCTCATTGGGGTGCTCCTGTTCTATTCGTAAAGAAGAAATATGGAAGTATGCGACTTTGTATTGATTATCGGCAGTTGAATCATGTCACCATCAAAAATAAGTACCCGTTGCCTCGCATTGATGACCTGTTTGACCAGTTGCAATGAGCTAAATTCTTTTCAAAGATCGATCTTCGTTCTGGATATCATCAGTTAAAGATTAAAACTGATGACATTCCAAAAGCGCTTTAAGAACTTCGATGCGAGCATTACGAATTCTAGTCATGTCTTTTGGATTGACTAATGCTCTAACGCCTTCATGGATATGATGAGCCGAGTATTCAAGGAATATTTGGATCATTTGTAGCCGTCTTTATTGATGACATCCTCATATACTCCAAAAGTCATGAAGATCATGAGCAACACTTGAGGCTAATACTCCAAAAGCTTCGTAAAAATAAGCTTTATGCTAAGTTGAAGAAATATGAGTTCTGGCTTGAGGAAGTAGCATTCCTTGGGCACGTGATATCAAATTATGGAATATCTGTTGACCTGAAAAAGATTGGAGCAATTCAAAGTTGGGGAGCAACCTAAGTCGAATCGAAAGTGCACGTAGCTTTTACAGGCTTAATTTGGTTATTATCGGAGATTCGTGGAAGGATTTTCTTGAATCTCTACTCCGTTAACTCAGCTGACTAGAAAAGATATAAAATTCAGTTAGAGTAAGGAATGTGAGAAGAGTTTTCAAGAACTCAAGAGTAGACTCAATTCAGGACCTGTTCTGACAATACCATCTGGTTCGGAGGGATTTATCATATATAGCAATGCTTCAAGAAAATGTTTAGGATGTGTTCTCATGCAACATGGGAAAGTCATAGCCTATGCCTCATGCCAACTCAAAGAATATGAGAGAAGTTATCCTACTCATGATCTAGAGTTGGCAGCTGTCATTTTTACGCTTAAAATCTGAAGGCATTACCTGTATGGGGAGAAAATAGATATCTATACGGATCATAAAAGCCTCAAATATTTCTTCGCCCAAAAGGAACTCAACATGCGACAACGACATTGGCTCGAGCTATTAAAAGATTATGATCATACCATTCAATACCATCTTGGAAAAGCGAACGTGGTACCTGACGCATTGAGTAGAAGATCATATGCGGGTACGAGTGGGATATTGTCAATGCAAAGGCCCATTTTATATGACTTACAAAGGATGGAGATAGAGATAAAGACTGTAGAGACCCACATGATGATGGTAAATATACGAGTAGAACCGACTTTAATCGATAAAGTTAAAGATGCTCAAGCTACAGACCTGGAGCTAACGCGTATGAGGAAGAAAGTACAAGAAGGTGATATTCCAGAACCAAGCATCGATGAAGAAGGAATACTTCGAGTCAACTCCAGACTTTGTGTTCTTAATGACTCTAACTTGAAGTATAAAATCATGATGGAGGCACACAACACACCATTTGCAATCCATCTTGGGAATACCAAAATGTATCGTGATCTTTGACATACATTTTGGTGGAGCAATATGAAGAGAGAGATAGCGGAGTTTATCTCAAGGAGTTTAACTTGTCAACGTGTCAAGGCAGAGCATCAAGTGCCAAAAGGTCCATTGCAACCACTTGAAACTCCAGAATGGAAGTGGGAGTACATTACCATGGATTTCGTTACTGGTCTTCCCAAGGTTTCTCAAGGTATAGATGCAATTTGGGTCATTGTCGATAGATTGACCAAATCTACTCATTTTTTACCTATACGAGTGACTTATTCACTTGAACGTCTTGCTCATATATACATAAATGAGATTGTAAGACTGTATGGTATGCCAGTATTCATAGTTTCTGATCGAGACCCAAGATTCACTTCACGATTTTAGGTTAGTTTGCAAAAAGTTATGGGCACGGATTTACGATTCAGTTCGGCATACCATCCTCAAACGGATGGGAAATCAGAGAGGACTATTCAAACTCTTGAAGATCTATTAAGACTCTGTGTCCTTGACTTCAAAGGAAGTTGGGACAAGTTCTTGCCATTGGTGGAATTCTCCTACAACAACAGTTATCAAGCAAGTATTGGCATGGCTCCATTCGAGGCGTTGTATGGACGCAAGTGTTGCTCTCCAGTATGATGGGATGAGGTGGGTGAAGCAACGTTGTTGGGTCTGGAATTGGTACGCATGACAATAGAAAAGATTCAAATGATCCGACAACTTATAAAAACCTCACAAGATCGACAAAAGAGTTATGCTGATCTTCATCAAAAGGACGTGAAATTCATTGTTGGAGATCATGTGTTGTTACGTGTTGCTCCATGGAAAGGAGTAACAAGATTTTGAAAAGAGGAAAGCTCAATCCTCGATTCATTGGGCCATTTGAAATCCTCAATCGAGTAAGAAATGTGGTCTATAGACTCGCCTTAGCTTATGTATGTCGGCGTGTTCATAATGTTTTCACATATCTATATTACGTAAATATGTGAAAGACCCGAACCATATTATTAAATTAGAACCAGGACGAGATAGCGGAAGATTTAACGTATGAAGAGGTACTGTTAAAATCTTGGATAAGAAGGAACATATTCTACGCTCAAGGTTATACCTCAAGTTAAAGTTTTGTGAGAAACCACGATGTTGAGGAAATGACCTGGGAGTTAGAATCTGAAATGAAGTCAAGGTATCCTCACCTCTTCGACATACCAGGTACGTACCCCAATTTCGAGGATGAAATTTCATAAGAAGGGAGGTTGTAAGACCCCAACTTTTATGAATAAAGATTTATTTTTCTCAAAATATATTTTTGAATATTATGGTGTGGATTTGATATAATGTTATAGTTGTGGGTATTATTTATAAATTTTGCAAAATAAGCAAGTTGTTATAAAATATTAGATTGGTGAATATATTCGTTTTAACGAGAAATATTAAATATGACGACACAATCATTGATGGACCCCCACAATGAAGTATTATCGGAGTTAGAAAGCAGCGAAATATCTTTTTATAAAAATAACGACAAAAGTTTTACCGTTATTTGTTGAAATACCCGGTGATAAAAGTATAATAATCGCATGGTTGCATAGTAGCACACGGTGTTATCTAAATATCTTTGATTATTGATGCTTACGTGAGAAAGTCACTCAGTTTTATTCAATTATTGCCATAGTAATTCTTTGCATAGTATCTCTCATATTATTGATTCAATTATTGTCATAGTATCATCTGCACAATATTTATATTATTAAATCAATAATTGAGACGACAAAGTTATTCATATTATTATTATTTTCATTATTGACGATGTCTAGAAAGTTTTGTCGAGGAAATGGGTTTGGTCACTTAATTGCCCGCCAATAGGGAGAAATCCTTATCGGAAAGCCCCCTCTTTCCTGGAAATGATCTGGTTGTTAATATTGTAAGTTATAATATTAATGATGAATAAGTTCGTGTTGATTAAAGATAAGAATAATATTGATGAGTAAAAGATGTAGTTCATTTAGTTTTCTTTAATTCTTCCGTGACCCAATTACCCTCAGAGGAGGTAATTCTATGATTGGCTGGTTTTGTTATAATTGACCAAAGGGGCAATTAATCAGATAAATAAGCAATTAATTGTTATTGGTTCACATGCAAATTACTGTTGGTTCACATATATGGAACTATTGATTCACATGCATGTACTATTAGGGGAGGTTGTGCAAGATTGATAATACTTCAAGGACTAAATTAAAAATGGAGGTAAAGATGAAGGTACTATACTGTAATAATTCAAGCCCATAAATGTGCAATTATCGAAACTATGTTTTTTTATAAATAGAAGCTTATTTCTTCTTTCATTCTCACCAATTCACTAAGACTCACAAAAGTATTTATAGAGAGAGAAACTATAAAGAGGAAGAAGAAGAGTGTTACGCTTTATTTCACTATTACGGTATCCGACCTTCTACTAAGGTAAGGGATATTATTTGTATTCAATATTCGTATAAAATAATATTTTCTTCCATACTTTGTAGTATGTAAGTAATATTATTTCATTTTATATTCCTAATTCTACACTCATTTTGTTAAAGTATTGCTTCTATACTCCGTGAAATTAGGAGAATATCCTTGAAATTTACGCTTCATGTAGTATCGTTCACAAGAATATTTTTCTGAACAATATTGTTAAATTTTAAGCTTTTCATGCCGAAGTACTATTCACAAAGTACTATTCACGGGGCACTATTTATAAAGTACTATTCATGGGGTGCTATTCATGAAGTACTATTCACAGGGTACTATTCATAAAGTACTATTCATAGGATACTATTCACTATTAGGTACTATTCACTCAAAAGTCTTATTCATGACAAAAATGGATTTTTTTTGTCAAATCATTTTGATACAATCTTATTCTTGAATTTTAATCCACAAAGAAGTATCGTGTTGACAATTTGGACATTATTAGATTCTGGATAAATTAAATTATAAATCTTTAAAAACTTATCATTTGCTTTGTTTTAATTGAATTCTTATATCATTGTCATCATCCTCATGCTTATATTGTGATGAAAGTCATATTTGGCCGTAGTGCATAGATGGACTGTTGATTGGTATGATTATGACCAGGGATTATTCGGTATAATCATGACCTGTAATATTACAAATGATATGGTAAAAGTACTCATTGGCCCGTAGTGCATTGATGGACAGTTGTTGGCATGATCATGACCATTGGTGATTACACGAATATCCTTCGCCCGTGTGCAGGCATAATTCATGGACGTGATATTAATGAATATTCTTAGCCCATAGTGCATGGATAATTCAGTGATGTGGATTATTTATTGAGCTAAGTCTCAGCGATAAAATTGATGATAAACTTTTTAAATCATAAAAGATAGTAGATATCATGCTCTACTTGACTCTTCTAATGGATTGCTTGTTCCATTGCAGTTAAACTTGTTGTTTATTAGTTTAATACTGTTGAAGGCTAACGATAATTTATTCTGTATTATCTTAGTCATAATATTTCTTACTGGGCTAGTTGTGCTCACCATTTTGCTTTCATTGTTCTCTTCAGGAAATGAGAACGTAGCCGGGACTAGTCGAGGAACGGAGTGATGTTCCAAGATGGTGGCTATAGTAGTCCTCACTATTCTATGAAATAGTGTGATAATAAATGTAATGAGGACTCCATTTAAGTTTGGATATTGGCTAGAAGACAATATTAATATAAAAACTCTCAGCTATGTTTTTTCGTATTGTATAAAAGAAATGTATTTAAATTCTGTACCATGTATTTGGCGACTCAGAATGGGTGATGTATACCTATTTTGGGGGCATCACAAAATTAGCTTCCCATTTCCTCTATATAAAGATCAAGGGTCACGTGGTTGCTATTATTTACAAAACTAGAAATTAAACTAGATCTATCTAGATCTTAGCCATTCTAGCTTAACGGTTTAGGTTTTACAACTTTTGAGCCGGTTAAAAGCTAGATCAAGTAAATACACTTCAAATATTAACTCTTTACACGAAATGAATTGTTAAAAACTAAATCTACCCACAACCAAGCAAGATTTAAGTATATCTAGCACTTATATGCAGATTAAAGCAGTAAATAAGGTCATATATGAAGAGATCTTACAATATGGCACGATATCTACTAACGAATGGCTTTTTGCACCTCAAAACTCAATTTCCACTGTTTAAATTTGATATGTATTAGTATATATGTATATGAGCATTTATAACTGAGATTTACAAAGATTGAAGCAAGATTTGAGCTATTTCTCTCTTAAACTCCTGGATTTTCTCTCTCATGGGCCCTCTCTCTCTTCTTTCTTGCTAAAAATGAGTTGGAGGCTGATATTTAAAGACCCGACCAGTCACGTGTCTACCTACGGCAGATGCAAGTAGACTTGTGGCTAGGCTAGGTGGGCCCTACTGCCTCGAAATGTGTTCCCTCGATCGACGTACAGTCTGCTTGAAACATTTATAACTTGTAATCCGAGAATCTGATGGAGATGTGCCATACCATTCCGGAAAGCTCTTTCCAAGAGCTACGTAATGATATAGAAGTTTACCTTTTCTTAATCTAGTAAGATGGGTCTATGACTAGAATTACATCTTCAAGTTTTCATAGGCAGTTAGTTGAGCTGTCTTGCGTAATTTGTACTCAAAATTGCTGTGACGGCTCCTTGTGACCTTATCTACAGCTAGATGTCTGTTTGTTGATGTTGAGTTATCAACATTATCTCTTTACCCTCTAAGGGTTGTCTCTAGGGTTGTGGTGGCTTTTGGCTGTCACTCGGGGTTATCTCCATGGTTTGACTGTTGCTTCTGTCTTTTCTTGGGTTATCTCCAAAGTTTGATTTGATATCCCATGAGTCTGTCTCTGGGATTTGATATTTAATGTAGTCCTCCAGGGTGTGAAAAGTCATTTTTGCCCTCCTATATGGTTAATAATAGGAAAATAAAATTTTGAGTATCTATAGATGCCCTTCTTTATCATGTTTATGCAATGTAATGAACATGATAAAGATTACTAGACACTTAAAGTATGATAAAATATTTAATGATGCTATGAAAAATATAGTATGATGTCATTAATGCTAGAAACCTTTGTGGAATTTGGTTACCATGGGTTTCACCATCAGATCATTCCTGATGCATTCGTTGAGGTTGACACCGACGGTTTGTATCACCGATCTTTCTCGATGCTTATTTGATAAAGATAAACTGAACTACTTATATCCCTATATGCTTCCAATAAATTTGTTGGGGATAATAATTTTATATTTCAAATCATCGGACTTTTTTTGATGCCTACGTTGGGGTTTACACCAATGGTTTGACTTCCATCGGGGTTGCTGCTGATTATTACACTGTAATGATTCCAACGGTTTAGATTTCTATCGGGTTGATGTCGATGCTTACGCTGGGGCTGTCACCAACAATTTAGATTTCCATCAGGTTGATGTCGATGCTTACGTTGGGGCTATCACCAATGGTTTAGATTTCCATCAAGTTAATCTTTGATGCTTATCTTTGGGGCTATAACCAAATAGTTTAAAATACCAAATATTCTGATATCCTCACTGAAGTAGTTTTCAACAGCTTATATCACTGGATCTTCCTGATGTTGACGTTAACAGTAGTTTATAAAGGTTTACAATATTAGACATCCTGATATCTTCGTTAAAGTATTTTTCAATGGTTTACATCACCAGACCTTCCTGATCCCAACCCCAACGGTAGTTTACAAAGGTTTACAATATCAGACATCCCGATATCTTCGCTGAAGTAGTGTTCAACGGCTTACACTAAATGACCTTCTCAATGCCTACCTTAACAGTAGTTTACAAAGTCTTATAATATTAGACATCCTGATATCTTTGCTAAAGTAGTTTTCAGCGGACACATCACTTGGGACCTTCCCGATGCCTACCCTGACGATAGTTTACAAAGGCTTACAATATCAGACATCCCGATATCTTCGCTGAAGTAGTTTTCAACGACTTACATCACCGGACCTACCCGATGCTACACTGGGGTTGTCACCAATGGTTTACATGAAGATTTACATTCATCAAAAGTTTAACACCATTTAAGGGTTTCAGACACTTTACACTCTCATTCGCGTAGAACCTTTTTGTTGATTTGACTTTTTGGCTTCAGGGGAATATGCCTAAACTTAAATTTGATCGAGTCGGAGGGGGTGGGACCCACCCCAGCCTACCACAGGTCTATCTGATAGGCTTAGCAGTTCTACCTCCCGTAGGTCTTCTTCCAACATTCGGAGGACAACTTCGGATGTTCCTCGCCTCGCTTGAGTCAAGCGAGTTCATGGTTGGCCAAAGTGCGTGATCTGTCCTATTAAAGTTGATAGGACTGGAGTTCTTGAGGAGGAGGAGGAGGATGTTCCTATGGTAGAACCAACTCCTTCTTCTTTTACTACTCGACAGGTTCTTCCCAACATACATGTGACGATTCTCGATCTTTTAGGCAATTTGAGATGCCATTCATCGGTCCATCTACATGCGAATGAGGTATTGAAGATTTTTATCTTTGAATTATTTCTTCTTAAATTTCTGACAATGGTTGAACCTTAATTTGAAATACAGTTTCCCGGTTTCACTCAGCCGAAGGGGAACTGATTTAGCATCCAATCCTTGTATAGGAGTCTTCATCCCGAGTATTGTGCATTCTTGGGGCTTCGAGGCTTTCTTTTCCATCGAATCACGATGTTGTCCATGGGGTTACTTGAGAGCTTTATCTTAGCGATGGTTTCATCAGAGCCAGTCACTCTATAGACACTCAAAATTTTGCGTTCTTGTTACTAACCTTACAGGAGGGCAGAATCATCTTTCAAAGATAACCATGGAAGTCATCTCAGTTTGAACCCTAGAGACAACCTCAAAAAGTCCAGTTCAAGTTCTGGAGATAACCCTGGGATACTCAGTTCAACCCCAGAGATAACCACGGGAGATTCAGTTTCAACCTCAGAGATAACCCCGAGGGATGTAGTTTAAGTTCCGGAGATAACCCCGAAAAAGCCAGTTTCAACCCCGGAGACAACCCCAGGATACTTAGTTCAACCCCGGAGATAACCCTAGGAGGTCAAGCCACCTCAGAGATAACCCTGAGGATATTTAGCATTCACAGCAGCCCAATCTCAGATATAACCTTGAGAAACAACTACTACATCTGCGCAAAAGCAAGAGATAACCCCAGTGGGGACAAAATCGTCATTTTCCACCTCAACATCACATTCACATCGTCTCAACACATTTCAATCCACATTGCGTATCAAGGTGTCCCACAAGAACCATAGCTCAAATCCCGAGTGACAACTTCACAATACAGTACAACAGATAGTGTAAGACCCCAACTTTTATGAATAAAGATTAATTTCTCTCGAAATATATTTTTGAATATTATGGTGTGGATTTGATATAATGTTATAGTTATGGGTAATATTTACAAATTTTGCAAAGTAAGCAAGTGGTTATATAATATTCAATTGGTCGGGGAATATTCATTTTAACAAGGAATATTAAATGCGGCAACATAATCATTAGTGGACCCCTACAACGGAAGTATTGTCGTAGTTAGAAAATGACATAATTATCTTTTTATAAAAATAATTGCGGAAGTATTACAGTTAAAAGCTGTTGAACTACCCATTAGTAAAAGTACGAAGAATATGCGTGGTTGCGTAGTAGTACTTGTTTGTATTGATTATTGATGCTTACGTGAGAAGTCACCGGTTATACTCAATTATTGCTACGATAAGATTGCATCATATCTCTCATATTATTGATTCGATTATTGTCATAGTATCATCTGCATAATATGTTATATTATTAAATCAATAATTAAGACGACAAAGTTATTTATATTATTAAATTGCAATATTTATAATGTCTAGAAGTTCTGTCTAGGAGAGGTTTGGTCATCTAATTGCACGCCAATAAGGAGAAATCGTTATCGGAAAACCCCCTCTTTCCTGGGAATGACTTGGTTGTTAAATATTGTGAGTTATAATATTAATGACAAATAAGTTCGTGTTGATTAAAGATGAAATTGATAGTTCCATTGTGTTGAAATTATTAGTGTTAGTGGAAATCGACATTTATTTTGATATTAATTGATGTTTGGAAGTTATACTGACCAGTCGGATAATTAATCGGATAAATGAGCAATTAATTGCTATTAATTCACATGATTATAACTATTTGTTCACATGTGTGTACTATTGATTCACATTCTTGTACTATTAGAGGAGCTGGTGCAAGATTGATAATACTTGCATGACTAAGTTAAAAATGGAGGTATAGATGGAGGTACTATACTATAATTTGTATTTTCACATGATTATAACTATTGATTCACATGATTGAACTATTGATTCACATTATTTACTATTAGGGGAGGTGGTGCAAGTTTGATAATACTTGTAGGACTAAATTAAAAATGAAGAAAAAGAGGAAGGTATTATACTGTAATATTTCGAGCCCCAAAACGTGCAATTATCGAAACTATATTTTCCTATAAATAAAATCTCATTCTTCCTTCATTTCTCACCAATTCACTAAAGCTTTAGAGCAATTATTATAGAGAGAAAAAAGAAGAGAAGTCTGCTACCTCACTATTGCAATATCCAATTTTTTCTAAGGTAAGGGGTATTATTCTTTCGTATTCATGAATAGAAATATTTTCTTTCAATACTCGTAAGAGCTGTTATTCCATTCTTTATTATTATGTTGGAATAACTTTATCATGCAATCTACCGCATACATGGTGAAATTCTTACATTATTCCATTCTTTATTATTACATTTGGAATATCACATGCATCTTGGATTACGCATGACACAGTTCCATTCTTTATTATTACGTTAGAATATCACATGCATGCGGATTACGCATGACTGGTTCCATTCTTTATTATTACGTTGGAATATCCATGCATGCGAATTACGTATGACTGGTTCCATTCTTTATTATTACATTGGAATATCTTTATGCGTGTGGTTTACGTATGACTGGTTCCATTCTTTATTATTCTATTGGAATAACTTTCATGCGTGTGGACGCATTACGCCTGGTGAATTCTTATGTTATTCCATTCTTTATTATTCTATTGGAATAACTCATGTCATGTGATTACCGCATGCATGGTGAATGATCCTTCGTATTCATTCCTTATTAAATTGTGGAAATGATCTGTCTACGTGGATTACCGCATGGCGTGCGAAAATCCATTTGTGGTTTCATATATTCTAATATACTCAGTTGGTTAAAGTTTTGGCTTCTATACTTCATGAAATTAGTAGAATATCCTGGATATTTCCGCTTCATCCAATATCTTTTCATGGAAATATTCTTCTGAGCATTCTTGAATTTTACTCCACAAAGAAGTATCATGTTGACAATTTGGACGTTATTGATTTCTGGATAAACTAAAATTTTAAATATTTAAAATTTATCCTTGAACTTATTTTATTGAATTATTATGTCATTGTCATCATCCTCATGCTTATATTGTGATGAAAGTCACCTTTGGCTTATGTGCATAGATGGACTTGGTATGATTATGACAAGGAATTATTCGGTATAATCATAACTCTCGGGACGATCACCGCTAAGCGATTCAATTTTGGGACCATAGGAGTTTTTGGAAGCCAAAACCACTTAAGGCGAGGCGTGGATAAAGCGAGATGAACAAGATATTTGATGTCTTGGGATGCTCAGGAGCAAAAGGTTCCCTTGCCACCTTCATGTATTTACGAAGAGATGATTCTTGGTGGGAATCAGTAAAGCGTATAACTCGCCGCCTTGAAGATGTCTTGGGAGAAGTTCCAAGAACTGTTCAACAACAAGTACTTTCCTGAAAGTATTCATCACATGAAGGAGGTAGAGTTCATCAAGCTTGAGCAAAACAATATTACCGTGGCACAATATGAAGCTAAGTTTGCCGAGTTGTCTCAGTTTGCGTCCCACTTGGTTAATAATAAAGAGAGAATGACGTGGATGTTTCTAAGAGGTTTAAAACCCGAGATACGTCAATACCTTATCTCTCATAAACTGTATTTGTATTCGGATGTTGTGAATAGGGGGCTCGATTATTGGGCGCGATAATGAGTCAACCCAATGAGAGAGAAGCGGTAAGTCGATAATACCGGTGGTAGTAGTCATCGAGCGGTGACAACAAGCGTGGAGGAATCAACATGCGAAATGGTAATCACTTCGGTGGTAATCATGGCCATGACAATAAGAGTGGACATTTCAAGAAGAGGTGATTCAATAATGATGGAAAGGCGTCAAGACCAAATTTTTGTTGTTAAGGAAGGAGAAAGCGACCACCGGTCGTATGTTACAAATATGGAGGAAGGACACATAAGTCCAAAGCGCGCGCGATCCAAAGCATGTTATAATTGTGGAAAGAAGGTCACCTAGCAGATTTTTTCGTTGCACCAAAGTCAAGTCCAGCTGGGATGGAGGCATCAAAGAGTGTCCTAGACAAGACAAAACCGGTAGTTCAAGGGAGAGCGTTTGTCGTAACCTTTCAAAAAGCTAGGAATCCAAACGAGGTGATCACGAGTAAGCTAATCATAAACTCTAGAGAAGTTTATACTTTATTTGATTCTGGTTCTACCCATTCTGTCATTTCTCCTACTTACGCTCAACGTTTAAATTTGACTCTGGAGAAATTAGACTTTGACTTATCTGTTGAAAATCCGTTGGGAGAAACCTTCATTACATCCATGGTTTATAAGTCTTATTTGATTCAAATCGGTAACCGCACGTTACTTGTCGATCTTATTTCCTTGAAAATACTTGCATTTGATGTGATTTTAGGGATTGATTGGTTAACTACTCATCATGCTAAAATTGATTGTTTTCGTAAGGTTGTTAGCTTTCATATTCCTAACCAACCTATTATGCGAATTCAAGCAACCAAACCACTAAAATCAATCACTGTCATATCAAGTCATAAAGCTATTCGTTTATTGAAAAATGGATGTCAAGCTTTTTTAGCCCATGTCACGGATTTAAATAAAAATACGTCAGATTTGAATGATATTTCTATTGTTAATAAATTTCCTGACGTATTCCACGAAGAACTTCTGGCCTACCCCAGGCGTGAAATAGAATTTTGTATCGACCTTGAATGCGGTACAAAACCCATTTCCAAAGCCCCCATATCGAATGGCTCTATTGAACTTCAGGAGTTAAAAACCCAACTACAAGAATTGTTAGACATCGATTTTATTCGTCCTAGTACGTCACCTTGGGGTGCTCCTGTTCTATTCGTGAAGAAGAAAGATGGAAGTATGCGACTTTATATTGATAATCAGGAGTTGTATCATGTCACCATCAAAAATAGGTACCTGTTGCCTCGCATTGATGACCTGTTTGACCAGTTGCAAGGAGCCAAATTCTTTTCAATGATTGATCTTCGTTAGGATATCATCGATTGAAGATTAAAGCGATGACATTCCAAAGATTTTTTCGAACTTCGATGCGGGCATTATGAATTCTAGTCATGTCTTTTGGATTGACTAATGCTCCTCTTTGCCTTCATGGACATGATGAACCGAGTATTCAAGGAATATTTGGATCACTTTTTGGTCGTCTTTATTGATGACATCCTCATATACTCCAAAACCCATGAAGACCATGAGCAACACTTGAGGCTGATACTTCAAAAGCTTCGTGAAAACATGCTTTATGCCAAGTTGAAGAAATGTGAGTTCGGCGGCGAGGAAGTTGCATTCCTTGGGCACGTGATATCAAATCATGGAATATCTATTGACTCGACAAAGATTTAAGCAATTCAAATTTGAGCAACCTAAGTCGTTGGTGAAATCGTAGCTTTCTAACATTTGGTTATTATCGGAGATTCGTGGAAGGATTTTATCGAATCACTATTCCATTAACTCAGCTGACTCAAAAAGATACAAAATTCGGTTGGAGCGAGGAATGTGAGAAGAGTTTTCTAGAACTCGAGAAGAGAAGACTCATTTCAAAGACTTACGACAATACCATCGGCTCGGAGGATTTGTCATCTGATGATGCTTGAGGCTTAGGGTTAGGATGTGTTCTCATGCAACATGAGAAATTCATAGCCTATACCTCTCAACAACTCAAAGAATATGAGAGGAATTATCGTACTCATGATCTAGAGTTGGCAGCAGTCGTTTTTACGCTTAAGATTTGGAGGCATTACCTGTATGGAGAGAAGGTGGAGATCTATACGGATCATAAAAGCCTCAAATATTTCTTCACTCAAAAGGAACTCAACATGTGGCAACGACGATGGCTTGAGTTGTTGAAAGATTATGATCATACCATCCAATACCATCACGGAAAAGCGAAGCGTAATAGGCGGCGTATTGAGTAGAAGATCATATGCTGAATGAAAGTGCAATATTGTCAACGCAAAGGCCCATTTTGTATGACTTGGAAAGGATGGAAATAGAGTTAAAGACTCCAGGGACCAATGTGATGATGGCGAATATATGAGTGGAACTAACTTTAATCGATAAAGTTAAAGCTGCTCAAGCTACAGACCTGGAGCTGATGCGTATGGGGAAGAAAGTGCAAGAAGGTGCTATTTCAGAACCAAGAATCGATGAAGAAGGAATACTTTGAGTCAACTCAAGACTTTATGTTCATAACGATTCTGACTTGAAGTATAAAATCATGATGGAGGCGCACAACACACCATTTTCAATCCATCCTGGGAGTACCAAAATGTATCGTGATCTTCAGCATACATTTTGGTGGAGCAATATGAAGAGAGAGATAGCGGGGTTTATCTCAAGGTGTCTAACTTGTCAACGAGTCAAGGCGGAGCATCAAGTGCCAAAAGGTCCATTGAAACCACATGGAATTCTATAATGGAAGTGGGAGCACATTACCATGGATTTTGTTACTGGTCTTCCCAAGGTTTCTCAAGGCATAGATGCGATTTGGGTCATTGTTGATAGATTGACCAAGTTTCCTCATTTCTTATCGATACGAGAAACTTATACACTTGAACGTCTTGCTAGTATATACATAAACGAGATCGTAAGATTGCATGGTATGCCAGTATCCATAGTTTCTGATCGAGACCCAAGATTCACTTCAAGATTTTGGGTTAGTTTGCAAAAAGCTATGGGCACAAATTTACAATTTAGTTCGGCATATCATCCTCAAACGGACGGGCAGTCAGAAAGGACTATTCAAACTCTTGAAGATTTATTAAGACTCTGTGTCCTTGACTTCAAGGGAAGTTGGGACAAGTTCTTACCATTGGTGGAGTTTTCCTACAATAATAGTTATCAAGCAAGTATTAGCATGGCTCCATTTGAGGCGTTGTTCGAAGAAAGTGTCATTCTCCAGTATGCTGGGATGAGGTGGGTGAAGCAACGTTGTTGGGACCGAATTTGGTACGTATGACTATAGAAAAGATTCAAACGATCCGACAACGTATAAAAACCTCACAAGATCGACAAAAGAGTTATGTTGATCTTCATCGAAAGGACGTGGAATTCAATATTGGAGATCCTGTGTTGTTATGTGTTTCTCCATGTAAAGGAGTTACAAGATTTGGAAAGAGAGGAAAGCTCAATCCTCGATTAATTGTCCCATTTATAATCCTCGAACGAGTAGGAAGCGTGGCCTCTCTGGACTCGCCTTACTGTAAGTATGTCTCGTGTTCATAATGTTTTTCACATATCCATGTTACGTAAATATGTGAAAGACCCGAACCACATTATTGAATTAGAACCTGATGAGATAGAGGAAGATTTAACGTATGAAGAGTTACCTGTTAAAATCTTGGATAAAAAGGATCATATTCTACTCTCCAAGGTTATACCTCAAGTCAAAGTTTTGTGGAGAAACCACGATGTGGAGGAAATGACCTGGGAGTTAGAATCTGAGATGAAGTCAAGATATCCTCACCTCTTCGATATACCAGGTACGTACCCTAATTTCGAGGATGAAATTTCATAAGAAGGGGAGGTTGTAAGACCCCAACTTTTATGAATAAAGATTAATTTCTCTCAAAATATATTTTTGAATATTATGGTGTGGATTAGATATAATGTTATAGTTGTGGGTAATATTTACAAATTTTGCAAAGTAAGCAAGTGGTTATATAATATTCAATTGGTCGGGGAATATTTGTTTTAACAGTGAATATTCGTACGACGACACAATCATTGGTGGACCCCACAACGGAAGTATTGTCGTAGTTAGAAAATGACATAATTATCTTTTTATAAAAATAATGGCAGAAGTGTTACTGTTAAAACTGTTGAACTACCGGTAGTAAAAGTGCGATGTCTGGCGTGGTGGCATAGTAGCACACGGTATTGATTATTGATGCTTACGTGAGAAGTCACTCAGTTATACTCAATTATTACTATAGTAATTGCTGCATCATATCTCTCATATTATTGATTCGATTATTGTCATAGTATCATCTGCATAATATGTTATATTATTAAATCAATAATTAAGACGATAAAGTTATTTATATTATTAAATTGCAATATTTACAATTTCTAGAAGTTATGTCTAGGAGAGGTTTTGTCATCTAATTGCGTGCCAATAAGGAGAAATCTTTATCGAAAAGCCTCCTCTTTCATGGGAACGACCTGATTGTTAAATATTGTGAGTTATAATATTAATGAAAAACAAGTTCGTGTTGATTAAAGATGAAATTGATAGTTCCATTATGTTGGAATTATTAGTGTTAGTGGAAATCGACATTTATTTCGATATTAATTGATGTCTGGAAGTTATACTGACCAGTCGAGTAATTAATCGGATAAATGAGTAATTAATTGCTATTAATTCACATGATTATAACTATTTGTTCACATATGTGTACTATTGATTCACATTCTTGTACTATTAGGGGAGTTGGTGCAAGATTGATAATACTTGCATGACTAAGTTAAAAATGGAGGTATAGATGGAGGTACTATACTATAGTTCATATTTTCACATGATTATAACTATTGATTCACATGATTGAACTATTGATTCACATTATTTACTATTAGGGGAGGTGGTGCAAGTTTGATAATACTTGCAGGACTAAATTAAAAATGAAGAAAAAGAGGAAGGTATTATACTGTAATATTTCGAGCCCCAAAATGTGCAATTATCGAAACTATATTTTCCTATAAATAAAAGCTCATTCTTCCTTCATTTCTCACCAATTCACTAAAGCTTTAGAGCAATTATTATTGAGAGAAAAAGAAGAGAAGTCTGCTACCTCACTATTGCAATATCCAATTTTTTCTAAGGTAAGGGGTATTATTCTTTCGTATTCATGAAGAGAATTATTTTCTTTCAATACTCGTAAGAGCTGTTATTCCATTCTTTATTATTATGTTGGAATAACCCGTCTATGCGAAGTACCGAATACGTGGTGAAATTCTTCTGTTATTCCATTTTTTATTATTTTGTTGGAATAACCTGTCTGTATGGTCTATCACATGCCTGGTGAATTCTGTTGTTATTCAATTCTTTATTATTACATTGGAAATATCCTGTTTAATCACAATTACGCATGACTTGGTTCCATTCTTTATTATTACATTTGGAATATCACATGCATGCGGATTACGCATGACTGGTTCCATTCTTTATTATTACGTTGGAATATCCATGCATGCGGTTTCGCATTTGACCTGGTTTCATTCTTTATTATTACATTGGAATAACACGTTACATGGACGACGCTTTGGTGAATTCTTATGTTATTCCATTCTTTATTATTACATTGAATAACTTTGTCTATGTGGATTACCGCATGCATGATGAATGATTCTTCGTATTCATTCCTTATTAAATTATGGAAATGATTTGTCTACGTGGATTACCGCATGGCATGCGAAAATCCATTTGTGGTTTCATATATTCTAATATACTCAGTTGGTTAAAGTTTTGGCTTCTATACTCCATGAAATTAGTAGAATATCCTGGATATTTGCGCTTCATCCAGTATCTTTTCATGGAAATATTCTTCTGAGAATTCTTGAATTTTACTCTACAAAGAAGTATCATGTTGAGAATTTGGACGTTATTGATTTTTGGATAAACTAAAATATTAAATATTTAAAATTTATCCTTGAACTTGTTTTATTGAATTATTATGTCATTGTCATCATCCTCATGCTTATATTGTGATGAAAGTCATCTTTGGCTTTATGTGCATGTAGATGGACTTGGTATGATTATGACGAGGATTATTCAGTATAATCATGACTGCAATGTTATAAATGATGTGGTAAAAGTTCTCGGTGGCACTGTAGTGCATTGATGGGCGAGTTTTGGTATGATTATGACCGAGGATTATTCGGTATAGTCATGACCATTGATGATTTAATGAATATCCTTGGCCCGTAGTGTAGGGATGACTCGATGATGTGGTTTATTTATTAAAATTTGAGTCTCGTGATAAAAAAAATTGATGAAAACATTTTAAATCATAGAAGATAGTAGATATCATGCTCTACTTGACTCTTCTAATGGATTGCTTATTCATTTGCAGATTAAACTTGATGTCTATTGTATTTTATCGGTTTAACATTGTTGAAGACTAATGATAATTTATTACGCATTATCTTAGTCATAATATTTCTTCTTGGGCTAGTTGAGCTTACCCTTTTGCTTTCATTGTTCTCTTGAAATGAGAAGCGTGGCAGGACTAGTGGGAGCGGGTGATAGTCAGAGATGGTGTATTAGTAGTCCTCACTATTCTATAAAATAGTGTGACAATAAATGTAATGAGGACTCTATTTGAGAGTGGATATTATTTAAAAGGCAACATTCCTGTTTAAACTCTCAGCTATGTTTTGTCGTATATTACACGACTGTTGTATAATTAAGTTTATATTTGTATTCTGTACCATGTATTTGGCGACTCAAGATGGGTGATGTATACCTATTTTGGGGGCGTCACAGATAAACTTTGAAGTCTTGGAGATCTAGTCATGGACTCATCTTCCTGGCTTCGTACAACCTCTAATCACATGTCATTGTGTAGCTCTCGACATAAACTTTCCAAAAAGGTACATCACTCCTTTATCGAAAGCCCGAATTGAAAGTTATGAAGGTTCGAGTGGATAATGCGTAGCCAACATGCACGTACTTTGAGACGACGGGACCCGCATGGCCCGGGGCAGCCCGGGCAGCCGTGGGTAGACCCGTGGCCATCTGGTCTTTAAATATGAGCTCTTGGCAACTCATTTGAATAAGAAAAAGAGAAAAGGAGAGAAAACTCTGTCCATTTCAGCCTGTAACCCCTGCTAGAGTGCTCTAAACTGAGTGATTCTTCTTTCTAAACACTTGTAAGCTCGTGTTTTGCAACATACTAAAGTTTAACTAGTGGAAACCGAGTTCTCAGGCATCAAAAGCTATCTGAAGTCTTCTTGGCAGCCCACTGTAAGATTTTTTAGATTTTTAAGCTTTCTACTACTTTTATATATTTATATCTACTAACGTTGAGAGTCGCATTGAATAGGTATGCCCGGATCGTCGATCTGTGGCTTTTTATTGCTTATATATATATATATATAGGGAAAAATGTATGTACATAGCTATGTATTACACAGTAGGCTATGGCGACAGTTTTTTAGGCTATAGCGACGATTTCACCTGTCGTCATAGCTATTCTGGGCTATGGCGACAGTTTACCATCACTATAGCTTAAAAAATGTCATATTATGGCCTCTACTATGTAATACATTTGTGTATATACATATAGCCCATATATATATATATATATATTATCGAACTGGGATTCGATTGAGCCTAGATATAATATCCGGTGCATTTACAACTTATAAATATATATATATATATATATATATATATATATATATATATATATTTACGTTTTTATGGGGCACGGAGTTTACTGTGGCCATTTACCGCTTATATATATATATTTACATTTCAAAGTCCTTCCTGGAGTTTACTTTGTGCCAGTTGATCGTCTATATATATATACTTATATATATTTACCGTTTTTATATAAATATCTGCTTTAACTTCTTTCCTAATGTAGATATTTAATCTTTTAGCTTGCGGGCTAGATTTGCCTCAATCTGGCTACTTCTAACTTTAACCGGTTCAAAGTGACTAAATTGGAACCGTTGAAGCTAGAGTAGTTTAGATTTACTCAAATCTAGTTCTTTTTCTAGCTATTGTACATATTGCTTTTTCATGTGAGCCTAGGAATTATGTGATCACAAATTCAGCCTCTAAATCTATATTCAGTTCCCGTGATGGATATTTTGCAACTGCAACCAGCTTCTAAATTATCTACGGTGTCTGGATATCCTTAGATGACTCTCATGCCCACAAGGAGTTCATCACTGCTATGTATCTTATTTTCTCGAGGATGCTTCGCATGTCGAAAATAAAAGCAATCAAGCTGAACACATAATAAAATGGAAGTATCAAAGGCCTCAATTACTATTGAGCATAAGGGTTTGAAAAACTTGTTTTACAAAACTTCATTGCTATATTTTGTTAAAATTGAACTTTTATACAAAAGTCAAACCCTTTGTATATAGGTGCAAACGAGTCATAGCACTATTTCTAGATAATTGCACATAGACCTGATACACACACACACACACATATACAGATAAAAGTTTAATGAAAAGTGGCAGTAACCGTGTTATCAAGAAATTTGGGGGGTGCCTAACACCTTCCCTCTGCTTAATCAAGCCCCTGGACCCTAATGAATTTTAGTTTCTCAGACCAGTTAAACAGTGTCAAATCATTAGGTCTTTGTGAAAACCTTTTCTTGATTGAGTTGGTGCAACCATTTAAAAATACCAACTGGTGACTCTAACAGTTAAATCGTCGACATATACATGTCGGAGCTTTTCAAACTTATTTTTTCAAACAAATCTCACCTAAAATAAGAACACCAAAAGACAAGAATAGAAAGGGACAAATAAAAATCCCGACGTCGGCAGGTGGCGACTCTACTGGGGACTCCTGTAAGAGGGCTTAAGCCGCTATTCAAGCTTTTCAAAAAATTTTATCCTTGTATGTGTGAATACTGCATTTATATTGAATGAATGTATACTAATGCTTTATTTACTACACTTTAGTGCTTCAAACCATATCTTCCTATGATATTAGTGCTTCGCACATGTCATCATTTCCATACTGTAAGACGCGATGTATGTGAATGTATGTTGTGTGATTCCTCCACCAGGAGGCCAACCCATCAGTGTTTGATTACTAGACTCAAGTGAGACTAATTCCGTGAGGCTCAGGAAAGACCACCCAGATTCGATCCAGTTGAAAGATCGAATTAATTTCTCATCTAGTAAATTACGATAATCTGGGGACCTTTATACCAAAAAGTCGTGAGAGTTGCGTAAGATAGGTCAGCCTCTGATAAACCAAACACGAAGGAAAGTCTCTTCATACCTCCCCCCTTTAATTACCTGTAATTTCAATTACTTGTAATTTCATTTCCATGTCAAGCTCAATGTAATGGAAAATATAAAGGAGTATGTAAACATGCATTCCTTTTTCATATCAAGACCTGTCATGTTATCATGTCATCAAATCACTGACATCCATTTTGTAGGAGAACATTAAAACACTCCTAAAAAATGAATGCATTGCATAGCATTTCCCCATTTTCCCAGACTAACTACATAGTCTTTTTGTAGGGAAACAATTGGTCCCGTTACCCATTCAAAGTCCAAAAAGGTACTAAGTCAATAGTCAGACATGGCTATAAGTGCCCCACCTGATCCTATTCCTGTCTCTCGCGAGGAGTTCGAAGGATTGAGGAATCAAATAATAGAGTTGGTTGTTCTCCTAAAAGAACTAAATAAATCAACTGAGGGTCCACAAATACCCATCCAAATAGAATCCTCTGCACAGGGAGGAATCCAGGGTTCGGACAGGGAAGTCCTATCACCTGAGTCTCACAATGAGAAGTCCAATAAAACCCCTAAAATCACTCATCTTAAAGAAGATCAAGACAGTGGTGATATTCGGAAGAAGGTTCTACAAATGGAAGAGACCACTCGGTCCATCAAAGGGATTGGAACGCACGTAAGTGTTTTATATTCAGACCTTTGCATCTTCCCCGGGGTTCATTATCCGGAGAAATTTAAGGCTCTCGACTTTGAGAAATATGATGGATTGAGAGATCCTTACAAACACTTAAAAGTGTTTATTGGAGAGATCAGATCCTACGCCGAGAATGAAAAGCTATGAATGCAGCTATTTCAGAAAAGTCAGACTAGAGAATCTAGAGCATGGTATACCAGGTTGGATAACTCCAAAATTCACAGTTGGGAGGAGTTAGCCCATGCTTTCCTCAGTCAATACAACTTTCAAACTAATATGGCTCCAGACAGGTATTAAATTACCAAAGTCAAGAAGCAACTCAATGAGTCATTCAGAGAGTATGCCCAAAGATAGAGACGTCTGGCTGCTCAAGTAATCCCATCCATTACAGAGACTAAGATGGTGATGAGGTTCATAAATATTCAAGAAGCTCCATTTTATGAGAGGGTCCTAGTAGGCATAGGAAAACCATTCTACAAAATGATTAAGCACGGAGAAATGGCAGAAATGGGATTGAAGTCTGGGGAGATTCAAGACCTCACCGCTTTAAAAGTCGTATACGTTCAAAATCATTATTGTGTGAACCATCCTATTATTTTAAGCAAGTAAAATATCTACAAAATGGTGAACACAACACTGGAAACACAAACTGACAAGCTATGCTTGAAACTAGAAAACCAGGATACTTAAGCCTTAATTCATGTTCCTTGTACAGAAAATTATATAATAATGCTCTCGTTATTAATTATTCTAATTTGATTTTTCAGGGAGATCCAATTGAAGGTTACAAGAGGACACATCAGAAAAAGGAAACAAATGACTGGATACAACCTAAAAATGAAGCTGCATACGTAAGTTATACAAACCTTATCTTATTTTTAAATTTGGGATTATGTAATGAATTAGTTGCATTTGTTGTTAATTTCACAGAATGAAATGAAATTACTTGAGTCTGAATGCACCTCTGAGATGAACGCAGAATCTGGAAATTTTGACAATAATGACAAAAGGGAGATTATGACTCGAGTGTTGGGTAAGAAGGCAGGGAGATTAATTGGCTTTGGATTTAGACCTTGAGCAGAGAAGTCTTCATCTATCGATAAAGAAAAAGTTGCATTGGAAGCAGAGTTAGAAGCGTCTCACAAAAAAATGAAGAGCTTGAAGCAACCATTCAGGCACAAGGAAAACAGATGGACAATCTTGAGAATTTACATAACAAGTTAGCCAAAAATCCACAATTTCTACAGTTGATTCAAGGCAACAGCAGCTCAGGGACAGAAAGAGCTGGAAATAACTCTTGATCGATATTTATGGACATTCAAAACTATTAGAACTTTTGTTGTGGACACTATAAAATCTTGGATATTAATGTTGAACTTTATGTTAGACTTGGTAAATCAGTAATTAATAGTATAATGGATGGTATTTAGATTTTGATTTTCCAATTTTGGTTAAATATGATGGAAAGATTTGATTTAGCTAATCTATTATTGTAGTTGATGGTTTGTTATTATTCTGGTTCTTAACTTATTTCGAGGCCAAAAATTGGTTGGTTTTGTCTATGTTTTACATTGTTTGAACTGTCTTGCTCTGAATTTGTTAACTTGTTTGGGTATCTTAACTTGTTTATGCCTCTTAGGTCCCATAAATGTTCAAATTCAGCATTGTTGGAATATGGGTTCATCAACATTACTATGTATCTTATTTCGTGCAAGTTTAAAGGAGAACTCACCGTGATTCGTCTTAAGGAATTCTGACGATGAAAGTACAAGTGTCAATGAATTCTCAAGTCACTTGTTATTGCGGTGACCACTTACTATCTCTCTTTTTGTGGACTTACTTCGTGTGCTCCTTATTTTTCATGAGAGCATGTTAGTATTATTATTGAAGCTGATTCAGAGGCTTTGCGTGATAAGCTTGTTCAAATTAGTGTTGAAGGAAGGTTCTGCGACTCTTCTATATCTGTTACAGAAACAACTCTCGAACTTGTTGGTCGTCATATTACCTCACATCTTGATGTTGGTTTTAAGGTATTTGCAAAGTATTGGGAAGTTGTGTCATCTACACTAGCAATTGGGCTAGCTTGATATTGTGGTATGTATTACGTCCCAGTTATAAATTATATTTAACATCTCACTAGCAATTGACTGGCTTCAACTCTAGTTTCCTATAGTTGTTTGATGAATTGATTATGTTAAAACAATCACTTATTCTTCTCAAAATTTCTCAATCTCAGTGTTCTTCTCTTGTCTCCAATCTATTCTCAAAATTGATTATGTCATATCCTGCTCTCAGACCAAATTTCAACATAGCCTGTTGCACGTTAGTTTTGCTGTTGTTGTCTATAGAATTTGGTAAGAACTCAATGCTAGGATGTTTACTAACACTGCTATCCCAACCCAGTCCATTACTCAAGATATCATTCACCTGTTAAAATTGGGACTCCATACTAATGCTAGGTTTCAGAGAGTTAAAACTACACCATGTTATCACCATTTAGATTTAGATATGTAATTCTCTTTTGCCATATGCCATCTATGTTTTACATGGTTGGGATATTTAATTTCGAATATGGCCATCATGTGTTATGTTTGCTAGGTTTCTATTACGGTTCACCTATGTATTCAATATGGTTGTCTACCTATGTGGGCAATGTAAATTTGTTGTGTGTGTTGTTGGGATTTGACCGTGAGGGACTGCTCCTCCTCTTCCAAGATTTGTGTAGATTGGGTCTAAATTTGTGTCTTTCTTTGTGTTTTGTTGTTGATTTACATGTTCTTTGTTGGGCTTTGTTTTTGAGGGTTCTTTGTTTGGTATGATTGAGATTTTTGTCTGACGAGCTTGAAAGTTGCAAGTTGGGGCATTTTATGGGCACTATCGGAAGTTTGGGGTACATATGTTGTAAGTCTTCTTTGTTGTCGATTGGTTCTTTGCATTGTCTCTTTGTTAGCACTCTTCTAGCATTATTGGTTCATCGTATGGATACCATGCTACAAATTGGTGCTGCAGGTGTGGTGTTAACGTGCCACTTGCTGATTATTTATATATTTCTATTATGCTAGTACGAACACACAATGAATCACTTTGACATAGAACGCTAATCATACAACTCATGGAGTATCACTCTGTTCAATTTTTATATATATGGTGTACATATACAATTATACATACAGTCAACTAACCACGTCATTTACCCCTTTCAAACTATAATATTCACTGTAATATTTAGTTCTTAGATTTTAGCGAATTTTGTAGGTTTCTAATTGTTCTTATTGTTGGATTGGAAATTGGGTTCAGTAAATCTATTTAATTAATATAAGCCACCCTCTTTATCATTTAATGTTTCTCGAAGAAGTTGGGTAAATCATCGCTTGATTATCTACGATTTGCGAGCTAGAAACGAGCTCAAAGAAGAAAACTTGAACAACGAATATATCATGGTAACTTTGCTTGGATGGATATAATTTTTTATACAAATTCGCCTGACTTTTTATTCAAATTTTGTTGTAAAAGCAGGAAATTCAGAATTATGGTTCGATCCTGTGATGGTGCTCGACTCTGATGGAGATGATGATTTTTATAGCATTTAAGATGGTAAGCAGAATGTTTGACATCTGGTAATATATTATTGCTTGTCAATTTGATTTCTATATTTTGGATTTCAGATTTGCTTATTTTTATCATTTATAATCTCAGATGTATCTCAAAATGGCTCTGTGTCAACTGTTGTAACTCCAAGAGGTTCCAATTACGTAAATCATAATGACAGTGTTCCATCCTTTGCTAGATCGGATCCCCTAAGACAACCAAGTACAGAATTAGAAGAAAATTCAGAATATAGCTTGGTCAGAGATCTTGCTGATAATGTAAATACCATGACTGGCTTTCAATTGAAATCTAGTGATCCTTAAAGTGAGGGAAACACTCAAGTTTCAGTGAATGTTATCTCTACTGAATGTGTTGATGAAAGAGGTAGTGGGGAAGATATGGGAATGTTGCACAATTGTGGACTTCTCCCAAATAATTGTTTGCCTTATCTTGTTGGTACTATCTCCTCCTCTGATGAAAAGAGAAAATCTCTAACCTCAAGTCCAAGGAAAAAACCAGCCTTAAGGCTTTCCTTTAAATGGAAAGACGGACATGCCAATCCGACATTATGTAAGCGCTATTACTAAGTCCATATTCGACTCTTTTCTGTTTATATGCACAAAGTGTTGTCTATTTAAGCTGTGGTGTTGATATAAATATGACTTTTAGTATGTTATAACCGATGGAAAAATTTACTTACAGTTGCTATATTGGATCTTAAAAAGTGTAGGCAAGTAAACTATCTACAATATTATTCATGCATTGCAAAAATAAGACTATGAAGGCAAATAATATATTTGTACTTAAAATTATGTGGATTTCTTTGAAGCAGGTTGGAGTCTTGGTATTTGTTGGGCGCCTTTATATATGGTCTTTGGATAACCTCTATAATCTGTTCTATACATTTTGGGGACTCTTGCACTCAAAAATTTTCCCCATCTTTTCTAGTCTATCTATTTGCATAAAGATACACTCACATTTATTGTAGGTGATTTTGCCCATCTTTATGGATAGTTAAGCGTGAGCTGAGGGCATTTGGTGACAAGAGCTTGAAAGAACAACTTAGTTCAGAACCAGACGTGTCAGTGGAAAGCATCGATGATGATAAAGAATTTGTTATCTTAGCAAGTGATGGCGTTTGGAAGGTTTATTTATTCTACTCCATGGCATGATCTATATTATTGGTCATACTATTTTATGGGGTGACTCTGTTCATACTTGTGTTGCAAACACATAGTTCATATTGAAAGTGGAGTAAGAACTGCAGTAATTTAGGATGATTGGGTTTGAATTGAAGTTCTTTTCACTTGTAATTATGGTAGGGGTCGAATGGATTATCAAAAGTTACCTACCATTGGATCTAATTAGAGGGCTCTTGTTCCTTGAGTTGTTTATGAACTAGGGGATATTTCTTAAAAGTACTTGAGAAGCTGAAGACCAAACCACTTTTCTTGTAATTATTTGTGTTTACGGTGGTAACTTTTGGTTACATTTGCGATGATCTATAATAGCATTTTAATACATTTATCATGTGGTATCGGGTTTTGTCAAATCAAGAATAGTGGATTGTATCAAACACATTAAGGATGCTCAATCAAACAACAATACTAGAAGAGGTACTTGCAAGGAAGAACGCGATGACATTTCATGTGTGGTTGTAATGTTCAATGATCCTAGAGCGGGTTCTCCCACATCTTAACCTTGACTTGTTTAAGTTAAAAACCCGTCATTGTTAGTATTTTGTATCTTAATTGGTAATTGTTACCATGCTGCTGTATAAATAACTGGTGTTCATTTTCGCTGATAAAGTAACTACTGTTCATGTTGTTTTGAGTTTTATGTGCTGAATAAATCATGTATGCTTTAGACCAGGGTCGCTAAAGGCATATACAAGAAATTATAGAACAATCAGTCAAAGTCACAGAGATCTTTAAAGAAAAAAGTTTGTTAAAAGTCATCATTCATAGTTTTGTTTTTATGCGCAACTAATTTGGCATGTAATTGAAGAAGACAGTGAAAGTAGAATAAAGTTGCCAACAAAAAAAAAAATTCGACTCCAAAATACTACTAAATAATACCAAGTACTATATGTTAAAGAATGACCAACACACTTTTTCTCTCGTTTTAGCTTAGAAGGCAACTATCAACACATATTTCAAAAGGGGGTGCTTGACTCTCACTTTGTCCATTCCTCCATTGAGGGGTGTACATTATTCCTTTGGTCCTTCCGTAAGGCCGATTCTTTCCAACGGTTTTGGTTGTATCATTTGTGAACTTCAAATTTGTGAACTTTGAATATAAAAGTCAGCAAGGGTTCTCCTCTTTCAAAAGCAATTCATGAAGAATTATTTAGCTATGAGCTATCTGACAGTGAACCTTGTTCATAAGCTCTTAGCGCTGATATGACGAAAGGTAAGAAGGCTTTTTGAGTTTCAGCGCATGAATGTAGTGCCCTTATTGATGTAGAGTCAAAATTACAAAGATTTACACGAGTATTTAAAATATTTTCCATGAATAAAATATTTAAATTGGTCTTTTTATGGTATGGGACTTCTTAGAAAAAATAGATGATTGTACTCAAGAATTCATGGATTAAGAATATAATTAACTGTTTTCACACTCTCTCACTGTCTTCTCTCTCCACTTTTCGTCTATTTTTTCGATAGGTTCCTTCGCTTCCTTTCTATCTCATTTATTAACAAGAACAGAGTTGGTTCACATTTGAAGTCCAGTAAGAAAAAGAAATTGACCAGTGACCAAACAAATACTAAACATATTTAACTAAAAAAAATTCATATAAATTATTTTAGAAATTAATTATATTTTTTTTTCAAAATTATAAGTGTGTGAATATGATCATTACAAGCTACATCCAAATAACTACAAACTTTAATTTTTGTAAATTACAAAATATATCTATTATGTGCTCAATTTTAATTTCAAAAATTATTAACTTTAAAAAAAATAAAACTGGACATTTATTTTGAGACAGACGGAGTGAAACATTTCACTATATAAAATTGTGTCCAAATAAATAAAAAATGATGCGTTTTGGGGGGGAAAAAGAGGCATGCTTATTGGATTTTTCTTAATTTTGGGCAACAATATACTAGTCGTTGCAAAAAAATGTATTAAATACGCAACGAAAAACAATTGTTGCCAATGAATGTGGCCTATATTAGGTAACGAAATATAGCAACAAAAAAGTTTTCGTTGCCGACGATGAGGAGAAATCTCATTGGCATCAAAAAAGTAAATAAAGTGAGAATTTTTTTTTCTTTCCTCCAATTAATTGTAGCGAAAATTTGCAACGAACTATGAATTTCAATTCACGAAAAATGAAAGCTTTCAAACCTGTGACGACAAATTTCGTTTGCTAAACATACATTTTTGGCAAGCGACTTTATAATTCGTTGCCAGAAAAATCGTTGCCGAATGTCTATTTTTTTTGTAGTGGTAGCTGAACATATCCAATCTGGAAGTTATGAGAACAACCCTCGGAGGGTCTATAAGAAGAAAGAAGATGATGTCTCATTGATACTGCAAGGACAAACTAAAAAAGGCAATCGAAACTTCCCTATTCAAAGGAGAAATTATTCCCCTTTTCAAGCACAATCCTCAAATCCTCCCTTGCCAAAGAGTGGAGAAGTCATACGCTCAAGAGTGTTCACACCCTTAAGGGACTCACTCAAAAACTTCTTCAACCTTCTGATAGCTCAGAAGAAAATCACTCATCTCCTTCTACCATCCAACCCAAGTGGAAAGAGCTTCAATACAAGTAAGAAGTGTGCTTACCATTCTGGAGTTCCAGGCCACGACACTCAGGATTGTTGGGCCCTCAAGCATAAGATTTAGGACTTAATAAACAGTGGTGAGATCGTGGTGACCAAGCCCAAACAACCACACGTTCAAGATAACCCTCTCCCTCAACACAAGGAAGAGGATGTTAACATGATCAATAGAGACAGTGGAGAGAGCTCCAAATACCTCAAATACGTGGGTGGTTCTTCCAAAACCAGTAAGGATAAATTTGACAAGTGAGATTATTCAGAGTTTTAGTTCATGATGGAACGGGAGTTAAAGTCTATTGACGAACAAGTCAATCAGCTGGCAGAACTAGTGATACATCAACACCAAGTCACACGAGAGTTGTTCAATCAGGAGCATGCTAGTCTCCTCTCCCTTATCACAAAGACTCCATCATTCACCCAAGAAAGTGAAACCTTTGAGGAGAACCTTGAAAGAAAAGAAAGAGCCCAAGCCCGTCGGGACTTTGCCAACAAAAGGGATTTCACTTATTTAGGCAAACCAATGGAAGAAATATTGCAGATGCTAATCAATGAGGGAAAAATCACAGCACTGCTACCTCCAGTCAACCCACGCTCAAAAAAGATTTGATGCTATCGGAGTAGGTCACTTGAGAGTGGACCTACATTTCCTCCAGGATCACAAAGATGGAAGGAAATCATAACAATCATATCCTCTGACGGAGACTTGGTTGCAACACCCCTTATAATTCAATCCATTAATCTCAAAGGAGTTGAAAACCCTTTAAAGGTGGCTGCACCAGAACCACTGGTATTGTCATTCAGGCTACAGTATCCTATCATCAGCCTTAGAAAAGTCCCATGGAAATATGGAGAGCTTGAAGGATCAACATCAAATACCACTATTGTGGTATCCAAGGAAAATTCGCTATATCTCCCTCAACGAGTGATGAAGCCAGTCATCAGATCTAAGGAGAAAATCGAAGAATTCCTCCATAAAATGGGACATAATGAAGCCAAGGTGGTGCAAAGCTTGAAAGAAGCACCGCAACAGATATCTATTCTTTTCATCATTTTTTAGATCACATCTTTAACAGCAATATGATATCTTTCACTGATGATGACATACCTCCCGAAGGGATGGGTCATTGCAAGCCATTGCACATAGCAGTGATGTCTTCCAAATATATGGTTGGAGGTGTGCTAATAGATGGAGGATCATCTCTAAACATATGCCCATATGCCACATTGGAAATAGTGAAGATCAATCTCAACCGAATACGAAGAAGCCACACAATCATCAAAACCTTTGATGGATCTCGACGAAATGTTGTCGAAGAGATTGAATTGCCAGTGGAAATCAGTCCACATACATTCTACATATCCTTTCAAGTGCTCAAAAAAAACTACAGGATATAATTTACTATTGGGAAGACCTTGGATCCATATGGCGGGAGCCGTACCATCCACTCTTCATCAATAACTTAAGTGTAGACACTCAAAATTTTGCATTCCTGTTACTAACATTGAAGAAGGGTAGAATCGTCTTTCAGAGATAACCCTAGAAGACAGAGCAGTTCCAATTCTGGAGATAACCCCAAAATTATCAGTCTTACCATCTCGGAGACAACCCCAAGATACTCAGTTCAAGTCCCGGAGACAACCCCGGGAGTTTCAGTTTCAACCTCGGAGACAACCATGAGGAATACAGTTCTGGTTCTCGAAATAACACCAGAGGAGTCATTTCCATCTCGGAGACAACCCCGAGATACTCAGTTCCAGTCCAGAAGACAACCCCAGGAGGTTTAGTTTTAACCTCGAAGACAACCCTGAGGAATGCAGTTGCAGTTCCGGAGATAACCCCGGAAATGCTCATTTCAACCCTTGCGATGAAACTTCAACCTCGAGAGATAACCCCGAGGCACTTTCAGATCTAACTAACAGAGATAGCCCCAAGAGGTCGAGGCACACCTCGGAGACAACCACGAGGGCATTCAACACTTGCAACAACCCAATCTCAGAGATAACCCTGAGCAACGACTACTAAATCAGCCCAAACCGAAGATAACCCTGGTGAGGGGCAAAATCATCATTTTTCCACCTCGATTCTACATTCTCACCATCTCAACAACATTTCAACATACATTCTACACAACGGTGTCCTCTAAGAACCATAGCTCCAATCCCGAAAGTGACTACTACACAAGGCAAAGACACTGCGGATATAATTTAAAGCTTGAAGACACAGGCATGGTCCCATCTTCCCGACTTCATCTGACAACCTCTAATCCCATGCCATTTATGTAGCTCTCAACAACAACACTCCTAAAAAGGTCTTATACACCTCAATCGAATGCCCAGATTGAAGTTCTGGAAATTCAAGTAGATAAAGCGTTGCATGCATGTACGCGTCTTTGAGGCAATGGGACACATTGGGCGGGCACTTTTGACAAGAACACGATGCATCTGCGTCTGTGGCCCTCTATATAAATAGGGGGCTTGGGGTGACCATTTTGCATAGAGAAAATGTGAGGAAGCCCTGTCCAATTTGCTCTGTACACTATAAACTGAGTGCTTTCTCATTTCAAACACTTGTAAGCTTATACTTTGCTATATTTCTTTGGTGGAGGTGAGTGTTCATCCATTTAAAGCTATTGAAGTCTTCTTTTGGCGGTCCATTATAAGCCTTCTTGTGACGCCCCCAAAATAGGTATACATCAACCATCTTGGGTCGCCAGATACATGGTACAAAATACAAATATAACTTAATTATACAACGATCGTATAAAATACGACATAACATAATCTAAGAGTTTTAATAAGAATATTGTCATCTAGACAATATCCACACTCAAAGGAGTCCTCATTACATTTATTGTCACACTATTTAATGTGAATAGTGAGGACTACTAATACTATCATCCGGACCATCATTAGATCCCCGACTAGTCCCAAGCTCGTTCTCATTTCACAAGAGAACGGTGAAAGAAATGGGTGATCTCAACTAGCCCGATGAAATATTATGACTAAGATAATGTAGAATAAATTATCTTTAGACTTGATAGTGTTAAAGCGATACAATATAACAAACATCAAGTTTAAGCTGCTTGGTGAACAAGCAATCCATTAAAAGAGTCAAGTAGAAAATAAAATATACTATCTTTTATGATTTTAAAAGGTTTTTCATCACTTTTATCGCTGAGACTCAGCTTAATAAATAATCCACATCATCCCTGCACTACGACTAAGGATATTCATTAGTATCACAACCACAAATTATCCATGCACCAATCGATTCCTTAAATCACATCAAGGGAAAGTATTTTCAAAGAGATAAGATTGACAGGTAACATGAGGGTATCGATATGAATCAAACAAGATTTATAAACAGTGGAGGTAACGAAGGTTTCTCCTAATGGAGTTTCAACAGATAAGTCAAAGTCTAATTTCTCAGGAGTCAAATTTAAGCGTTGGTAAGCAAGAGAGATAAAGAATGGGTAGAACCAGGGTATCTAATAAGGTATAGACTTCACAAGAATTTATGATTAACTTACCCATAATAACCTTGTTTGGGTTCCTCAATAAACGCTCTCACTTAAACTACTGGCTTTGTCTTATGGGGCGACCTTAGATGCCTCCATCCCAGCTGGACTTGACTTTGGTGCACGACAAAATCGGGCTAGGTGACATTCTCTTCCACAATTGTAGCATGCTTTGGATGGCATCGCGCAGTTTGGACTGATGTGTCCCTCCCCTCCACATTTGAAGCATACGACCGGTGGTCGTTCTCCTTCCTTAACAACATGTGCTGGTGCTGACGTCTTTCCATCATCGTTAAATCTCCTCTTCTTGAAATGTCTATTCTTATTATTTTGGCCATGATTCTCACCGAAGTGGTTACCATTTCTGGCATGTTGATTCCCTCCATGTTTATTGTCCTAGCAACCGATGGCCGCTATCACTTTGGTATTATCATTTTTGCATTTGCTCTCTTTTGGTTGGGTTGACTCATTATCGTGCTCCAATAACTGAGCCCTATTAACAACATTTGAATACAAACACAGTTTATGAGAGATAAGATATTGACGTATCTCGGGTTTCAAGCCTCTTAGAAACATTCGCGTCATTCTCTCCTCATTATCAACCAAATGGGACGCAAACAGGGGCAACTCGGTAAACTTGGCTTCGTACTGCGATACGGTCATGTTGTTTTGCTCCAGCTTGATGAACTCTGCCTCTTTCATGTGATGAATACTTTCGGAAAAGTACTTGTCGTTGAAAAATTCTTGGAACTTCTCCCTAGTCATCTTTAGTGCGGCAGGTTGAGTACGCTTTACAGATTCCCACCAGTAATCTACCTCTGCTCATAACATGAAAGTGGCAAAGGGAATCTTGTGCTCCTCGGAGCATCCCAAGACATCAAATATCTTGTAGATCTTCTTTATCCACGTCTCCACCTTAAGTGGTTTTGGGTCACCAAAAAACTCTGGTGGTCCCAGTTCCTTAAACTGTTTAGTGGTGACCATATGAGAGTTGCCAGTGTTTCCACCTGCATTTTGGACAGGAGCTACTCTTGCCTATTGTTGCATGAATTGCATAAAGCCTCTGAACATTCCATCGTTCATCATTTGGTCAGTGTTGTTGTTTGCCTGAGGATTGTCGCCTTTCTGATGCACATTATACTGATTATTGATCTGTGGAGACTCAACGATCTCTTGTGCTCCATTGATGTTCTCAACATTCTCGGATGACATTTTTAAATACCGCCACAAAACAAGGGTTAATTAACATATCACATATTATCCTTATATTACGTGAGCCAATTAAATACCAAATAAACTTAGGTAGGTCATACTTGCGAAGAATTCCCGCTTCTCTCCCCTCAGAAGTTCTTGTCTCACATCTCAGCCAGGGATCATATCCCTTAGCTTTTATACCAACTGTGATGCCCCCGAAATAGGTATACATCACCCATCTTGGGTAGCCAGATACATGGTACAGAATACAAATACAACTTAATTATATAACAGTCGTATAAAATACGACATAACATAATCTAAGAGTTTTAATTAGAATATTATAATATAGACAATATCCACACTCAAAGGAGTCCTCATTATATTTATTGTCACACTATTTAACAGAATAGTGAGGACTACTAATACTATCATCTGGACCGTCACTCCGTTCCCCGACTAGTCCTGGCTACATTCTCATTTCCTGAAGAGAACAGTGAAAGAAAGGGGTGAGCTCAACTAGCCCAGTAAGAAATATTATGACTAAGATAATGTAGAATAAATTATCCTTAGCCTTCAAATGATGTTAAGCTGATACAATATAACAAACATCAAGTTTAACCTCAGCTGAACAAGCAATCCATTAAAAGAGTCAAGTAGAAAATAAAATCTACTATCTTTTATGATTTAAAAGATTTTTCATCGGTTTTATCATTTGAGACTCGACTTAATAAATAATCCACATCATTTACGCACTTCTGACGAGGATATTCATTAGTATCACAACCATAAATTATCCATGCACTACGGGCGAGGATATTTGTGTATTCATCAATGGTCATGATCATGCCAACAAGCGTCCATCAATGCACGGGCCAACGAGGACTTTTATCACATCATTTGTAACATTACGATTCATGATTATACCGAATAATCCCTGGTCATAATCATACCAAGTCCATCTATGCACAACAGGCCACAGATGACTTTCAACATAATATAAGCATGAGGATAATGACAATGATATAAGAATCCAATAAACAAGTTCAAGAATTAATTTATCCAGAATTCAATAACGTCCAAATTGTCAACATGATACTACTTTGTAAAGTAAAATTCAAGAATGCTCGGAAGAATATTTTCATGAAAAGATACTGGATGAAGCGCAAATATCAAGGATATTCCACTAATTTCATGGAGTATAGAAGTCAAAACTTTAACCAACTAGGTATAATAAAGAATGGAATAACAAAAGAAATCACCAGGCATGCGATGAAATAGCACCAACAAGGTTATTCAGCGAGAATAATAAATAACGGAACCGGTCGGTGAAATTACATGACCGAGGATATTCCAATGAGAATAGTAAAGAATGGAATAACAAAGAAATCACCATGCATGCGATGAACCGCATTGCAGATGAGTTATTCAATAGAATAATAATAATGGAACCGGTCGGTGTAATACACTGCAGGCATGATATTCTAACAGAATAATAAATAACGGAACGGGTTATGCACAAGCGCTTGCAGACATGATGTTCCAGCGGAATAATAAAGAATGGAATAATGAAGAATTTCACCATGTATGCGGTACTTATAGGATGAGTTATTCAATATAATGATAAAGATTGGAATAACAAAAGAATTTCACCAAGTATAGGGTAGCAGCATATCTGAGTTATTCCAGCGAGAATAATAAAGAATGGAATAATGAAGTTCTCTTCATGAATACGAAAGAAATAATACCCCTTAGGAGTACAACAAATAATATCCCTTACCTTAGAAGAAACTGGATATAGGAGTAGTGAAGTAGCAGAATACTTTTCTTCTTTCTCTCTATAGTTTCTCTCTCTAGAGTTTCAGTGAATTCGTAAGAAATAATGAAGGAATGAGCTTCTATTTATAGGAGAATGAACTAAATAGTAACTAATTCATGAATGGTCCAGATTGATTTACTTTTAAACGGACGGTCCATATTAATTTACTATACAGTATTAATAAAATATTCTAATAAAATAAATTTTTTTAATAAAATATAATATATTCTATTTATAGTCTAATAAAACAAATAACTTTATAAAATTATTCTGTTTTATATAAAAAGATTTTACTATGCAAAACACTATGCAGGCACTATGCAAATACTATGCATAATAAAATATAATATATTCTAATTATTGTCTAATAAAACAAATAGCTTTATAAGCGAGATATATATATATATATATATATATATATATATATATATATATATATATATATAAGCAATAAACGCTCCGGATGTGAATCCATGCTCATTGAACATATATATATATATATTTACATTTCTGTCAGGCCTGGAGTTTATATATATAACAGTTTAAATTGAAAAGCGGCGGTCACCGTGGCAACACAGATGTCAGGGGGTGCCTAACACCTTCCCTCCGTATAATCAAGCCCCCGGACCCTAACGAATCTCGGTTTCACAGACTTGTTAAGAAGTGTTACATCACTTGGTAAATGTGCAAACCTTTTCTCGGTTGAGTTGGTGCAACCATTTAAAAATACCAACTAGCAACTCTTACGGTCCAATCGTCGACATATACATGTCGGACCTTTTCAAAACTTATTTTTTCAAAAAAATCTCACCTAACATGAGAACACCAAAAGACAAGAACAGAAAAGGGACAATAAAAATCCTGACGTCGACAGGTGGCGACTCTACTGGGGATATCCAGTAAGAGGGCTTAAGCCGCTACTACAAACTTTTCAAAACTTTATATGCTTGTGTGTTTATGTTGCATTTACATTTGCTTCCTACATTTAAATGGATGTGTACGAATGCTTTACACTATATCTGCCTGTGATATTAGTGTTTTGCACATGTCATCATTTCCATAACGGTGAGACACGTTGTATGTGAATGTATGTTGTGTGGTCCCTCCACCAGGAGGCTATCCTGTCGGTGTTTAATTACTGGACTCATAGGGAGACTAATTCCAACGAGGCTCAGGAAAGGCACCACCAGATTTGTTCGATTGAAAATTTGGATTAACTTTTCGTCAAGTTAATTGCGATGATCTGGGAACCTTCATGCCAAAAAGCCGCGAGAGTAACCTAAGATAGGTCATCCTCTAATAAACCAAATGTGTAGGGAAGTCTCTTTATACTTTCCCATCTCAATTACTCGTAAATTCAATTACTTGTAATTTCATTCCATCTCAATCTCATTGTAATGGAAAATATGAAGGAATATGTGTACATGCATATTAAAACCTGACATGCTATTCTGACTTATAAACAACTAACATCCATTTTTGCAGGATAATACTCCTAAAACGGACACATCACATAGCATGTAAACATTTATATATTCCCTAAGACTAAACTACATAAGTTTTTGTATGGAAACAATTGGGCTTGTTACTCATTCAAAGTCCAAAAAGGCAACAAGCCTACAGCCAAGCATGGCTTCATCTGGTCAGTCTAATCCTACTCCTGTCTCTCGCGAGGAGTTTGAAGGATTAAACAAACAAATTACAGATTAAGTTATTCTGCTTAAAGAATTACACCGATCTACTCGGGGTCCACGAATACCCATACATCTGAATCCTCTACATAGGAGGAACCCAAGGTCCGGACAAAAAGCTCACATACCTAAGTCTCTAAATTTGGACAAAACTAATAAAATCCACGAAATCACCCATGTTAAAGAAGATTTGAGACTTGGGTGATATCGGGAAGAATCCTTCAAATGGAGGAGACTATTCGATTCTATCGAAAGGATTGGAGCACAGGAGTGTTTATATCTTTGACCTTTGTATATTCCACGGTGTTCATTATCCGAGAAAAGTTTAAGACTTACGACTTTAAAAAGTATGATGGGTTGGGGATTCTTACACACATTTGAAGGTATTCATTGGAGAACTCGAGATCTCACTTCAGAGAGCTAGATCATGCCTTCCTCGGTCGAGACAGATTTCGATGTCGGATGGCTCCGGACCATTACCAAATTACGAAAGTCAAGAAAACAAGCCGATGAGTCTTTTTAGAGTATGCTCAAAGGTGGAGGCGCCTTCTTTGCTCAAGTTATTCCCTCTATGGTGAGTGCGAGATGGTGATGACCTTCATAGACATCTGAAGCTCCTTTCTATGAGAGAGTTCTAGCTAGCATAGGTAGACCATTTTCTATAATGATCGAAACACGGAGAAATGGGTGAGATGGGATTGAAGTCGGGGAAAGATTCAAGACCTTGCCGCTCGAAAAAGGCATTCTTTGAACACATCGGTCTGGAAGTTATGGGAAAACCTCAGTAGGGTCCAAGAAGAAGAAAGGAGGATGTTTCCTTGATACTACTACAAGGGCAAAAAGGCATCGAGAATCTGCTTTATCTAGAGGAGAAATTACTCCCCATTTCAAGCACAATCTTCAAACTCTCCATTGCTTAAAAGTGGAGAAGTCCCGAAAGCTTGAGTGTTCAAACCATTGGGGACTCACTCGAGAACATTCTCAATCTTCGACAACTCGAAGAAAATTACCCATTTTCTTCCATCATATTGACCCAAATGGGAAGGGTTTCAATGCTAATAGGAAGTGTGTTTATCATGCTGGAACTCCAGGACATGATACTCAGGATTGCTGGGCCTTGAAACATAAGATCTAGGATTTGAATGATAATGGTGAGATCGTGGTAACTAAACCCGACCAACCTCATGTGCAAGACAACCCTCTTCCTCAACACAAAGAAGAGGAGGTTAATATGATTAATTTGAGCAGTGGAAAGAGTTCCAATTATAGTGGTGAATCTTCCCAAACCAGCAAGGATGGGGCTGACAAATGGGATTATGCGCAGTTCAAGTTTATGATGGAACGGAAGATGAAAGCTCTTTGTAAGCAAGTCAACCAATTGGCAGAACTAGTGATCCAGTAGCATCAGGTCACACGCCAATTAGTCAGCCAGGAGCATGCTAGTCTCCTTCCGTTTGTTATGAATACTCCATCATCGTCTCCAGAAAGTAAAACATTGGAGGATAAAATTGCAAAAAGAGCAAGTGCCAAAGCCCGTTGGGATTTTGCCAACAAAAGGGAATTTACCTATCTGGGCCAACCGATGGAGGAAATATTTTAGATGCTGATCAATGAAGGAAGAATTAAAGCTCTGCTACCTCTAATCAATCCCCGTTCAAGACGTTTCAATTCTAATGGAGTATGTCAGTACCACTCCCATTCTCGCGGTCACAACACAAAAGAATGTTGGGCTCCACCATCTTATTCAGAATTTAATTGACAGCGGTGTCCTGCAGATGGCAGACGATGAAACTTTGTTATTTGAGAGTGGAAACACATTTCCTACAAAGTGGAAAGAAAGTCATGCATGATTATATCCGCCGAGGATGATTTAATTTGCAGGACCACTCACGATACAAGTAATTCAACTCAAAGGTGTTGACAATCCTTTGAAAGTGGCTACACCAAAGCCAATCATCTTGCCATACAGACCACAGTATCATGTTGTCAGCCTACAAAAAGTGTCATGGAATTATAGAGAGGCTGAAGGATCCACATCCCATATAACTACTGCAGTGTTGAAGGAGAATCCACGCTTCCCTATCGGGTGATGAAGCCTACCATCAGATCAAATGGAAAAGTTCCCATGGAGAAGATTGAAGAGTTCCTCCGTACTATGGGCCTTAATAAAGCCATGGTTATTTTAATCTTGAGAAAAGCTCCACAACAAATTTCTATACTGGACTTGGTTTTCTCTTCCGAAGATCACAGGAAGGTCTTGCTAAAGGTTTTGGAAGAATCCCACTTGCCGAAATCAGTGGATGTCAAAAAATTCCAACATCTGGTTGATCACATTTTTAACAATAATGTGATATCTTTAACTGATGACGACTTACCTCTCGAAGGGACTGGTCATTGCAAATCGTTGCACATAACGGTTCTGTCCTCCGGATACATGGTGGGAGTTCATATAGATGGAGGGTCATCTTTGAATATTTACCCTTATGCAACTTTGGAGAAGATGAATATCAATCTCAAAAGGATCAAAAGCAGCCATACGGTTATCAAAGCTTTTGATGGATCTCGACGAAATGCTGTCGGAGAGATTGAACTTCCTGTGGAGATTGGTCCAATACATTTTACATATCCTTTCATGTGCTCAAAATTGCTACAGGATAAAACCTGCTCTTGGGGAGACCGTGGATTCCTATGGCCGGAGTCGTCCCTTCCACCCTCCATCAGCAAATCAAATACATCATTAACAATAGCCTAGTCACTGTTAATGCTGAACTTGAATGTCCTGAACAAGGTGACATACCACTCATCATTTTCAATTCAAAAGTTGAGCCAGTCAGTTTTCATTCCCTGGAGGTGAGCAACACTCACTACCATCCCATTGGGGCACCACCTCTGATACCCAAGATTTCTTCTGAGGTAATGTCAGCCACTCAAGAGATGATTTCATTGGGCTATCAACCTGGACAAGGGTTGGGCAAAGATCATCAGTGTGACGCCCCCAAAATAGGTATACATCACCCATTTTAGGTTGTCAATAACATGGTACAGAAACATCTACAACTTTATTAATACATCATAAAAAGCGTGAGTTTAAATACAAATATTGTCTTCAGAGACAATATCCATACCCAAATAAATCCTCATCACAATTATTGATACATTATTTTACAAAATGGTGAGGACTACTAAACAACTTCTAGAATCATCATTCCATACCCCGGCTAGTACTTCATTTACATTCTCGCCTCACGAGAAGAAAAATAGAACAAAAAGGAAAAGGGTGAGCTCAACTAGCCCGATAAAAGAATATTATGACTAAGATAATATAGAACAAATTATCGTTAGTCTTCAACGAGGAAAAAAATTTGATAAAATACAATAGACAACAAGTTTGGATCAATATTCGCAGAATGAAATAATAATTCATAGAAAGAGTTCGTAGAGAATGAAATCTACTATTCTCTATGAATTTAAAAGTTCATCGTCGATATTTTATCCGGTAACATCAATCGATATTCATCTTGAATCAAATTTTCATCTTTTTACTCTGAGGCGAAGATATTCATCGATCGGTCATGTTTATCTCAATACATGTTCATCTTTGCGCTTATTTCTGGGCCAAAGATAATCATTATAAAATCATTTATCTTTGCACTTCTGGGCCGAAGATATTCAATAATATCATCATTTAGGGTGAGGATGATGAAAAATATTTTAAAGGAAGCGAATCGGTGAAACAAAAGAATAAATATCAAGGATTCAGTATTTGACTATTTCATGTCCAAAAATATCTCATAAATAATCATTGTGAAGTAAAATTCAAGAATGATCAAAACATGGATACAATCAAAGCTAGTATCCATAATAGATATTTTGGACGAAAAGGAAAAAAATTTATTTTTTGATGAATAGTCTCAAGTATTAAGTGAATAATCATTATAAGTATCGTGAATAGTAACCACGACACAAAAAGTTCTAAATTTGATTAAAAGTTCAAACCAATATTTTGGCATAATGATATTGAAGAAAATAATATCATTTAAAAAGAAAATAACATCTCTTACCTCGAAAAGATAGTACTTCTAGTTGCAACACTAAGTATTAAAATACTCACAAGAATACGCTCAATATATCGAGAGAGAAAGAAAGGGAAGATTTCAGTTTCTGGTGTGATTTTCAATTCTAACCTAAGCACCCTATTTATAGGAAAATGCTTAGAACACCAAAGTAAAAAATTTAATATAATATTATTATATTTACAAAATTGTCAAGCCCACCTCTTGAATCTGAATTTAGCCACCTTGCACATGTTTAATGCAGCCCACCAAGCAAAAAAAATATTTTTGTAATTAAAAATAATTAAAACTTTTAAAAATCAATTATTTCGAAACTACAGAACTTCAATAATTCATAATAAATAGCTTTTTTATCAGAAAAATTCAAACCACATGTCCTTTCCATAGGAAATTTCATTCTCTACAACTTTACAGAAGAAAGTTTTTCCAAATTCCAAACAGAAATTAACCGAAATCCACAAACGGGCGATTTTACAGGCTAGAATCAAATTTCGGTCAAGAATTGGGGTCTGCCGACACACAAAACATGTGTTAATCATTTAATGCCACAAAAATACTCTTCCTCCTCATATACTCATATATCCCATATTCATTGTAAAAATATCACCATTAATATATTATTAAAATAATATATTCAAATGAATTATTTTATTAGAAAAAGATAAAATATTAATTTTCAACAATTGTCACATTAAAACAAATTTCTCCATCTATATCCACATAAAATCAATATTTTCCTCATCATATAAATCAATAATTAATTATTCACGAATAATATTACGAATCGCATTCTTTGACAATGAGCGGTTCCCAAGAAAGAGGGCTTTCGATAAGGATCTCTCCTTCTGCTTGGTTGAATTAGATGACCAAACCTCTCCTTAGGCGAGAACATTCTAGACATTGCCAATAATGTTATCTAATAATATTATTAGGATAATATGAATTATTGCTCAGATAATAGAAAATATTGTGCGATGACAATTATTAAAACAACGATAATATAAAATATCAACGTGACAATTATTGAATCGATAAAATAAAATCTTTGAGCGATAATTCTTGTAACAATTATTGAGTAGTGCCTTCTTACGTAAGAATCAATATTGGTGTAATCTGGTGTCTTCTTGTATTTTAACCACCGGGTATTCAACGATGATACTTAACGGTAACAACTACTGTAGTTATTTATAACCAACTTATTCTTATGCGTTTCTTCATCCGATCGCTTTTCGTTATGGGGCCCACACAATTTGCTTGGTAAATACGAATATTCCGAAACGGTAAAAATATTCCACGACCAAAGCGAATATTCCCCATCAACAATGAATATTTTAAAACCACTTGCTTGTTTGAAATAATTCGCATTTTACCCATAACTTACCACATTAATGAAATCAACCCTTACTTATTTCAAGATAATAAATAGAGAAAATTTAATTTCATTAAATAATAAGTTTGGGGTCTTACAATCGGGCATTAAGTAAGTGCCCAATTAAAGTTCCAGACAAAATAGGAACAATCGGACTGGCTATATACGCTCGTTCGGACACATGATTCCTCATAAGCACAAGCCGTATAACGATTATCTCAACCTACAAAATTTGAAGTTTTGCGACCTACATTAAAAGTTTCACCTTTCATGTGATGACTATATTATTTCCTAAGCCGTCTGGGGTTAAAGGAAAAGAGATATTGATTCCAGATCCCGAAGTGGAAGAAAGGGAACAAAGACGTAAACAAGACATTGTCAGACGTTTGTCAAACATACGCATCATTGTCCATACTGAGGTCATAAATAGAGACATCCCAGACGATGATTGCTCAGATATAATGGTCATCATTCAGGAGAAGGAGGATGATGACAGTCCCTTCAAGGGATTTTAAACCCTTGGAAACATACTTCCACGATGAAGGGGTAATGAGCAGATTCAACAACATCCTCGATGACGATACACACCAATCATGGAAAATGTATTTTAATGGAGGTATTAATATGGAAGGTTCGAAAGTGGCGCGATTCTAGTAGCCATTATAGGGGAGCTGTATCCCGTCGCCATCAAATTACAATTTGTCAGCACCAACAACACAGCTGAATATAAAGGCTGTATCATGGGGCTAAAACTTGCCCAATCAATAGGCATCAGGCGATTAACTGTCTTTGGAGATTCCAAATTGGTAATCAGACAAACCACGGGGAACTATCACACCAAAGACTACATTTGCTACCTTACCATCGGCAGGTTATTTAGATGGCTTCTGAGTTTGAAGAAATAAACTTCCTCCACATTCCTCGGAATAGGAATGACTTTGCGGATGTGCTAGCAACTTTGGCATCCTTAATCAACATACCTTACAAGGAAAACATGCCAAGCATCACATTTTCCCTGTAAAAGGCTCCAGCCTATGGGAATTACATTGGAGAAGTATCTACGAGATGGATCTACACCCGCTGAGGCGAGTCCTGCTGAGAAAAAGCAGATCCATCGAATGGATATGAAATTCTACCTCAGCGGAGATGCACTCTATAAACGAGATGCAAGACTAGGTCTCCTCAGATGTCTGGACAAGGACCAAGCTTAGAGGCTCATGGATGAAATCCATGGTGGAGTATGTGGTCCACACATGAGCGGCCCTCTACTTGTCAAAAAGATCCTCAGAACAGGGCATTATTGGCTTTCTCTCAAAGCTGACCGTGATGATCACGTCAAAGATATATTATCAATGCCAAATTCATGGGAGTGTTATCCACGCCCCTCCAAGGGAGCTCCACATTATGAGTTCACCATGGCCCTTCTCAATGTGGGGAATGGACGTGATCGGACCCATCGAGCCCAAAGCTAGTAATGGGCATCGGTTAATCTTTACCATGATCGACTACTTCACCAAGTGGGTAGAAGCAACCTCCTTCCCCAGGGTTGCCAAAGAATTCGTCATTGGTTTCATCAGAAAAAATGTCATTTGTTGATATGGGCAACTAGAGGTAATTGTTTTAGACAATGCTAAGAACTTTAACAACAAAATTATGGAGGAGTTATGTAGATAATTCCACATCAAACAGCTCAACTTCATCATTTACCGTCCAAAGATGAATGGTGCTGTTGAATCAGCTAATAAGAACATCAAGAAGATCACGCAAAAAATGTCCGCCAATCACAAAGGATGGCTTGACCTCTTGCCTCTGACTCTATTAGCTTACAGAACTTTAATGCGTAATTCCATTGGGGCAACCCCCTACTCATTAACCTATGGGATGGAAGCAGTGCTCCCCATAGAGGTGAAAATGGAATCCCTCAGAGTGTTGATAGACACTCAGCTGGATGAAGACTAATGGTTACAAGATAGGTATCCCTAACTGTCTCTAATAGACGAAAGGCAAACCGCTGCTATCTTCCATGGTCAGTTATACCAACAAAGGATCGCCAGATCTTACAACAGGAAAGTTCGGCAATGGAAGTTTAAACAACATGACTTAGTTTTGAAGAAAATCACTGACAACCAAGATCAATCCAAAGGAAAATTTGCCCCAAACTAGGAATGCCCGTTTGTTATCAAGGAGGTATTGACATGAGGTGCTCTCAGATTATAGGAAATGGACGACGATGAATTTCCATAGCTCATCAACTTCGGACAAGTGAAATGGTACTATATGCGAGGTTACCATCAAACAAACATCACGGTTTTGGATCACCGGATCCCCGATCACTTGAGTTTTCTAACCCTTCCCTACATCTGACCCTTCTTCATACCACTGCCGCATTGGGACAAACACATTTTCAAACGGTAACCTTATTTTTGGATAATCGGATCCTTCATTCCCTTCGTTTCAAACCTTTCGAGGTTATCCCACGAGGATTGAACCTTTCACACTGCAGTTTTGTCCCACCGAGGGATAAAACTTTTCACACTATGATTTGTCGTGTACATGGATCAAACTTTTCACCTCTGATTTATCCACGAACATGAGATCAAACTTTTCGATTGCAATCAGAACCGCATATGGGGCAAAACTATGTCGACTGATCTCCCCGATACTGCAGAGATGCGTAGGCAACCATTTTTATGGCTCGGTTACCCTATAAAAAACCATCTCTACACCCATCTTACCATATACAGCATTGAACCTCTTACACTGAGGTTCAAACTCATGAAATTGATCTCCTATTCAATAGGAGTACATAGGCAACCATTTATGGTTCGGTCTCACCCCCTACCAAAACACAAAAATTTGTCAATGGATCTGGGATCATCCTTTGATCCACCACATTTCGCCGACCCCGGACCAAAGGGATGGAACTACTAACCTCCCCATAAATGGGAGAATTGGTGACCATCTAAGCTGCTATTGAATCCTCAAAGATAAACACCAATCCATAAGAGATGGAACTAACTGGGCTCCCCTATATAAAGGAGTACCGGCGACCATCTGTGGTGCGAGTCAACCTCAGAGAGGAATGTTAGAGTTTATGCCCTAGAGGCCAATTATTTGATATAATTGCTTAACGTTTTGATATTATATTTGATTGAATAAATGAATGATTTTATTATGGTTTTATTTACTGCGTTATATAATTGTTAACATAATAAAATTCCTTAGAATAGTGATACAAATTATATAGTTTCAAGTATGTGACTTGAACATGAGATTATATAATTACAATTAGTATCATTGTTCTTAAATGTCACTGATCGAAAGTATCATTGTTGATGGGACAACATTGATGCATTGAGACTAGTATGTGGATGATTGATGACCAAATCTCATTTGGTCATAAATATATGAGATATTAAGTTAATGCATAGGTACATGTTGAGAGCGATGTCTTTGGGCGGACCCACCATGAGAATTCTATGTGGAGCATTATGCGAAGTGTCATTAGAAATTCTCATAGTGATAATGATGTAATGGTCCTCAGGCACGAAATCATTATATTACTACATCGGAATTTATGTACTTTGATATCATCAAATGTCACCTTTAATAGAATTGGACTATAAAGGTGATTATTGGGTACATCATGAATCGTGTGAGGAATATGAGTGATCTAGATGGAATTTAACCCTCCCATATATTGGGGATGATATCCATAGGCCTCTTGATTGAGTAGGACTATGAAATACATGACCATGCTCAAATAGTGATTTGTTTCATATAGTACGCTCATTGATCGAGAAAACCAGTTAAATTATGAAGAGTATGACACATTCCATGACTCGAGTTTAATCTAGGATATTAAGGTTAAAAAGTTAAATTACATTGAAACATTGGTCACGAAAAGGTTGTATCGAATCATCGATCTTATTATTACTTGGGTAGCGGTGATGCATTACTAGATGTCGCTCGCATTTATAATTTTATAATATGATTTTAAAATTATTTCCAGCGTAATAATAACCTATAAGGTCACACATAGAAACGTAATTTAAAATGGAATTAATTTAAATTTCAAGGATTTAAATATATTAATATGATTAATAGTATTTAAATCACAATTTAAATTAAAAGGATAATTTCTAAATATGTATATTAATTAAGTAAGACTTAATTAAGATATATATATATATATATATATATATATATATATATATAAATTGGATTTTATTAAAATACATTTTTGATTAATCCTTTTTAACTACTATATATATGATATAGTAGCCACTTAGGGTAATATCATAACATCATAACCCTAGCCACTCTTCTAGAGAGACTGAGAAAGCAGTTCTAAAATCCATTCCTTTTGGTGGCTAGTCTAGAAGTTCCGTTTCTTTGTAGATAAATAAGGCAGTTCATGAGGCGTTTGTGTGGATACCGTAGAGGCACGATTCGTTTAGATTGCGTTGGAGATTCGAGCGCATCAATTTTAGAAGCATTTTCATATTCGGTATAATTTCTAACCACTGAATTAATTATTTTCGCATGGATCCTGTTTAGGGTTTTGGAAATTGCTTTAAATTGTTCTATTTCCGCTGTGCATTTCTGTGTCGAAACCCTACAAGGAAAGCCACACTCCTCTCCACATCTACATACAGAAACCAGTCCCAAGACACCAAAGAATGTAGGGGATACACACAGATCAACGATCCATTCTGAAAGATCCTGAGATATCTCAATGTCCATCAGTCAAAGAGGAGTTCAGAATACATCAAGATCACAAGCCTTGAAGAAACAGACAAATATCAAGAAAGTAGTGAAGGCACTGACTAAAGGGAAGTGAATCAAAATATATTTCCACCGCCATATATCTTTATTATTTAATATATATAATGTATCTTTGTACATGACAAAATGGCTAAGCTAGTCAAAATGCGAGGAAAATAAAAGCCCATCTACAAATCATTGTATGTCACGAGCTATCAAGTCTAACATGGCATCTCTCTCAGAAGAAGGAGGTAGCGATGTGAGCTCTGTCCAAGGGTATCTCTACGAGCCAACGGATCAACAACCAAGCTGCGTGGTGACATAGTGCTCATCAATATATCGCTTCATCTCGGCAATAATGCCGGTGGTAAGGGATCTCCTTTGTAGTACTAAGCTATGTGGCTCGTCACGGGTAGATATGGCACCATCACCGCTCGATAATCAAAGCATCTCTAGATGATCTAGCTTTATCCCTCTCGATTAATAGCGATTGTCTCTCATGAATTTAAGGCATCCTCTCTCTCTAATAGGCGACATCTCTCTAAGCAACATCATGGCCTAGCACGATCTCTCTCAAATGTCATCGGATGAAGACTACGCTCTAAATACTCTCTTTGAATGCGGGGTCGCGATATGATCCTGCTGGGAGAATCCATCACATTTCTTTGGCAACCCGACCAAAAAGCTCCTCCTCGATGGGAAAATCAATGTCCTCTATGGGCTCTCCACCCTCTGAATCAATCCTCAGCTATATGGATACAACTGCAGCTAATTTGGTCTCTGTCTCCATCCATGCAGAATACTCTATCGAATAGCCCAGATGGCTAACAGAAAACTCAGCTAGCTCACACTGATCCCAACAGGCATACACCCTGGATCTTTCCTCTGCTAACAAGTGGCGAGAAGCCAAGTGCTGACCCAATGCCCCCTCAAAAGGATGGAAGTCCTGAAACTGGTCGAACTATGATATCACAACCAGTGGGTGGTAAGTATTCATGCCCCTCAAACCGGCGGAGGAGATAATCCATGCCGGGGCATGGTAATGAGATTGAAGGGTGAACTTAGCTCATACGGTAAAATGTCAAAGCAGGATCTCCGATCCACGCAAAAACACCAACCAAGATCGTCTATACACTCCGATGGTATTTGAAAGGGTAAGACATAGCTATCTCAAGGAAAAGTAGTATCCATGCTTGGTGAAAAGTGTGCGATCGGTCTCGGGTATGACATGAACCACCATCTGACGTGGCGGAAGTCTTTATGAATACCCCTACAGGATGGGTGTAGCAATACGTGACTGATCTCAATGTCTTTGTCATAATCATCAACACAATGGTATGACCCTCCCTAAGAGATCTCACTGCCATGATAATGCCAATGTCCAGCTCATCCATATATCGTGGCATGTACCCATGACAATACACACCTCACAAGTACATCTACTCTGGCTATGCGCCACTGATCCTACGACGTGGTGAAATCCCTAGAGTGTCGTGCATAACTGTCCACTGAGCAAAATCTGTCTATTAAAAAATACTGGGACACCACATGACTGGATGTAATCTCATCACTGCACTCTCTACGCCTCACAGAGTAAGGGTCAGGCTGTCATTTCTCATATCTTTAGTGGCCATCGGTATGAGAGTGCATCAAGGTGAGACCCAGTTTTATGAATAAAGATTTAAATTTCTCGAAATATTTTTTTTAAATATTATGGAGTGGATTTGATATAATGTTATAGTTGTGGGTAGTATTTATAAATTTTTGCAAAAGTATGCAAGTTGTATATATTATATTCGATTGGTCGGGGAATATTCTTTTGTGTCGGGGAATATCAAAAAAATTATGCGGACGGTACAATCATTAGTGGACCCCAGCAAAATTATTGTCGGATTGAAAGCGACAAAAATATTTTATATGAAAATAACGGCGGAAGTTTTCTGATTATCTTGTTGAACTACTCGGTAGTAAAATGCGATGTCTGGCGTGGTTGCGTAGTAGTAGCGGTATTGTATTGATTATTAATCTTACGTGAGAAGTCACTCGGTTTTGTTCGATTATTTGCTATAGTAATTGTTGCATAGTATCTCGCGTTATTTGATTGATTATTGTCGATATTTTATATATTATTAAATCAATAATTGAAATAGCGAGTTATTAATATTATAAATTGCAATATTAACGATGTCTAGAAGTTACGCTGATGAGAGAGGTTTGGTCACTTTAATTGCTTGGCATGATAGGGAGAAATCCTTATTGGAAAGCCCCTCTTTCACAGGAGCGACACAGTCGATTAATATTGTGAATTATAATAAAGGTGATAAATGTTGTTAAAATTATTAAGGTGATTTTTTATAAAGATTTGCTTATTTTATGGACCCTATTTACCCATTTTCAAAATATTCGGGTGAAAATTTTTTATAAAGGTGGGGCCCACATGTGGGGCCCATTTGTGTTGGAAAAATGATTTTGGAAATGGAAGAGTATCGTATGGAAGTATATGTATGTATTGAGTGTATGGTGGGAGAAAATGATATGTGAAAGTGATAGGTGTGTGATGTGTGTGTGAGTGGAAAATGGTGGAAAAAGTGGTAGTGTGATAGTGATGTGTAAGAGTGTAGTGAAATTATTTTTTGGGTGGGTGGGGATTGATGTTGGTTATGGGGAGAAAAAAAAGTGGGAGATATATATATATATATATATATATATATATATTATATTTAACATGTGTTTATATATATATATCTTATATTTTATTTTGCTTGGATCTTATTGGTTAGTTGATTGACATTTGCATTGGTATGATATCAAAACCTTGATCGTAAATCTGCGAAATTATTTCATCTATGAGCAGTGCCCTTCCATTCTCTATAAATAGAAGTTCATTCCTTCATTATTTTCTTACGAATTCACTTTGAAACTCGAGAGAGAGAAAATTAGAGAGAGAAAGAAGAAAAGTTTTTTGTTACTTCACTACTCTTATATTCGGTTTCTTTTTACGGTAAGGGTGTTATTTTTTTTGTATTCAAGAAGAGAACTTACATTATTCCATTTCTTTATTATTACATTGGAATAACTTTTTTGTATCTCATGAGCTACCTATACTTGGTGACATTCTTATTATTACATCTTTATTATTACATTTGGAATATCACATGCGTGTGTTTTACGTGGGACTCTGGGATTTTGGTTAAAATCTTTTTATTATTACATTGGAATATCACATGCATGTGTTTTAGTTTATTATTTATTAAAATCTTTATTATTATTACATTGGAATATCACATATCACATGCATGCGTTTCTGTGGGACTGGTTCCATTATTTATTATTCGCACTTATTATTATTATTTGGAACATCACATCGATGTGAATTTCACGACTTTGGTTTAGTTATTATTATTACATTGGAATAACTTTTTGTCATACATCTTAATGCGCATGCATGGTGATTTCTTTTGTTATTCCATTCGTTATTATACTCGGTTGGTTAAAATTTTGACTTCTATACTCCATGAAATTAGTGGAATATCCTTGATATTTGCGCTTCATCGATATTTTTCATGGAAATATTCTTACGAGCATTCTTGAATTTTACTCTAAAAGCGATATCATGTTGACAATTTGGGCGTTATTAGTTCTGAATAAATTAATTAAGTGAACTTGTTTTATTGAATTCTTATATCATTGTCATCATCCTCATGTTTATATTTTTTTTGAAAGTCATGTATTTTGTAGTGCATAGATGGACTTGGTATGATTATGACCGAGGATTATCGGTGTAATCATGGTAGTAATGTTACAAATGATGTGATAAAAGTCCTCGTTGGCCCGTAGTGCATTGATGGGCCGATTGTTGGCATGATCATGACCATTGATGAATATACGAATATCCTTGGGCGTAGTGCATGGATAATTTGTGGTCGTGACCTAATGAATATCCTTGGTAGTAGTGCGAGGGATGATGTGGATTATTTAATTAATTTGAGTCTCGTGATAAAAGTGATGAAAAACCTTTTAAATCATAAAAGATAGTAGATTTTATTCTCTACTTGACTCTTTTAATGGATTGCTTATTCAGCTGTGATTAAACTTGATGTCTATTGTATTTTATCGGTTTAACATTGTTGAAGACTAATGATAATTTATTACTGCATTATCTTAGTCATAATATTTCTTCTTGGGCTAGTTGAGCTCACCCTTTCTTTCTTTATTCTCTTGAGGAAATGAGAGCGTGGTTGGGACGAGTCGGGGAGCGGGTGATGGTCAGGATGATAGTATTAGCTAGTAGTCCTCACTATTACATTAAATAGTGTGACAATAAATGTAATGAGGACTTATTTGAGAGTGGATATTATGCAGAAGACAATATTTGTATTTAAACTCTGACATATATTCTCTTGTTGTACATTGTTTGTATTAAGATTGTATTTTATTTTGTACCATGTATTTGGCGACTCGAGAATGGGTGATGTATACCTATTTTGGGGCGTCACGGTTAAGTATCAAAGCTTAGGGATATGATCACTGGCTAAGATGTGAGACAAGAATTAGGAGGAGGGAGGCGGGGAATTCCTTGCTAGTATGACCTACCTAAGTTTACTTGTTATTTAATTGGTGGTGATCAGGAGTATAGAGATAATATGAAATATGTTATTTAACCCTTGTTTTGTGGCGGTATTTGAAAATGGCATTTGAAAATGTCAACAATGGAGTGAATGAGGCCAGTGGAACACCTCTAATCACCAACGAGGATAATGTAATATCGGTGAAGAAGAATTAGAGATATTCATGTGGTGAGGGAAGAATTAATAGTTGCACAGAGCTAGTCGCAGTAGCGGTGAGAGTGAGAGTGAGGAAGAAGAGGAACACGAGGAGAATTTATTAGAAGAAATTTTTGATCAAAATGTAGAAGCTGCGAGATCGTATTCGTGAGCTAGAAGAAACGGAGTTGAAGAGCAATGAGCGATGCGTGGAGCAAAGGGATGCAACAATTCAAAATTGTGTTACCGATATGTGATGCTCGAACAAAATCACGCTTTGGCGGTGTAAAATATTAAAGTTGGAATACGAGAATTCAAATATCAAAGATCAATTTGAAAGAAGAAACATTGAGCAGTGAGAATGAAGGATCGTGGGTAAAAGCCATACGACATGTTGATATTGTAGAAAGAGGCGTCCAGATCCAAAAAGGCTAAAATAGATGATATACATTTCTCTTTTTGGAATGACAATTGGAAGAACCCAACATCGAGTTTTGAATTACCACATGCAAGTGGTCGATCTCAATTCGATATGGATCGAAGATTGATGATTAGGATCATGAATCGAGAATGCGATGAAGCGGTTGAGGTGGAATATGCCTATAGAAAAGTCGATTCAACGATAGTGATGACACAAATGCTACCCAGACAAGTCAAAAGCGGGTAGTTCAAAGGAAGCGGTTGTCATGACTTCCCAACAAGTGAGGAACCCAAATGAAGTTATCACGAGTAAGCTAATCATAAACCCTTGCGAAGTTTATACCTTATTCGATCTGGGTTCTACTCACTCTTTTATTTCACTTAGTTGTGTTCGATGTTTAAATTTGACTCAGGAGAAATTAGACTTTGATTTATCTGTTGAAACTCTGTTGGGAGAAACCTTTGTTACCTGTACTATTTATAAATCTTGTTTGATTCAAATCAACACTTTCACGTTACCTGTCGATCGTATCTCTTTAAAAATACTTGCCTTTGATGTGATTTTAGGAATCGATTGGTTAACTACTCATCATGCTTTTTTGTAAGGTTGTTAGCTTTCATACTCTAACCAACTTTGTTATGTGAATTCAAAGTAACAAACCACTAAAAGTCGATCATTGTCATATCAAGCCATAAGTAAAAGCCCCGATCCTTTTCGTTGTTGACTTCGCTTGTGTGGAATGCTGCAAAAAGCGGACTTTTCGTAGGAGGCGTTGTGAATAGCGATGGCAAGTTGATAGGTATCGATGTGACGTGTTATCAAGTCTTGGATGAAAGTCGCGATTTTGAATGATAATTCTATCGTTAATAAATTTCTTGGCGTATTCTTGAAGACTTCTTTAGCCTACCTAGGCGTGAAATCGAATTTTGTATTGACCCGATACAAAACCTCATTTTCTAAAACCCTCAAATATTTCTTCAACTAAAATGAGCGTAATATCGCCTTGAGCGTTGGCTCATTTGTTGAAGATTACGATCGTACCATTCAATATCATCGTGGAAAAGCAAGCGTGGTAGGTGGCGTGTTGAATAGAAGATGTATCACGATTACAAGTCTGCGAATATCTGAACCGCGTGAAGATAACTTGAATATCTGAGTAGAATCGACTTTAATCGATCAAGTTAAAAGCCGCTCAAGCTACACACACGAATCGATGAATGTGAAGAAGAAGGTTCAAGAAGGCGTTATTATAGAAGCGAGAATCGAAGAGAGAAATCTAAACCCTCGATTTAATTGGCCCATTTGAAATCTTAGATCGAGTAGGAGCGTGTGGCTTATAGGCTCGTTTTACTGCCAAAATATGTTGCGTGTTCATAGCGTTTATCACGTATCGATGTTACGTAAATATGTGGATGACGAACCACATTATTGATTTAGAAGCGAGACGAGATAGCGGATGATTTAACATTTGAGGAGATCGTGTTAAAATCTTGAATAAGAAGAATCGTATTCAACACTCAAAGGTTATACCTCAAGAGTTAGAATGAAATGAAGTCAGAAGTATCCTCATACATTTGACGACATACCGAGTGCGATACGTAAATTTAGAGGTGAAATTCCATAAGGAGGAGATTGTGAGACCCAGATTTTATGAATAAAGATTTAAATTTCTCGAAATATTTTTTTAAATATTATGGAGTGGATTTGATATAATGTTATAGTTGTGGGTAGTATTTATAAATTTTGCAAAGTATGCAAGTTGTCATATTATATTAGATTGGTGGGGAATATTCTTTTTGTCGGGGAATATAAATGCAATGACGGTACAATCATTAGTGGACCCTAGCAGCGGAATTATTGTCGGATTGAAAGCGACAAAAATATTTTTATGAAAATAACGGCGGAGTTTTTACGTTATTATCTTGTTGAACTACTCGGTAGTAAAAAAATACGATGTCTGGCGTGGTTGCGTAGTAGTAGCACGGTATTGATTATTGATGCTTACGTGAGAAGTCACTTTCGGTTTTGTTCAATTATTCTTTATAGTAATTGTTGCATAGTATCTCACGTTATTTGATTCAATTATTGTCGATATTTTATATATTATTAAATCAATAATTGAAATAGCGAGTTATTAATATTATAAATTGCAATATTAACGATGTCTAGAAGTTACGCGAGGAGAGGTTTGGGTCACTAATTGCTTGGCTTGATAGGAGAAATCCTTATTGGAAAGCCCCCTCTTTCACAGGAGCGACACAGTCGATTAATATTGTGAATTATAATAAAGGTGATAAATGTTGTTAAAATTATTAAGGTGATTTTTATAAAGATTTGCTTATTTTATGGACCCTATTTACCCATTTTTCAAAATAATTTGGTGAAAATTTTTTATAAAATGGGGCCCACATGTAGGGCCCCATTGTGTTGGAAAAATGATTTTGGAAATGGAAGAGTATCGTATGGAAGTATATGTATGTATTGAGTGTATGGTGGGAGAAAATGATATGTGAAAGTGATAGGTGTGTGATGTGTGTGTGAGTGGAAAATGGTGGAAAAGTGGTAGTGTGATAGTGATGTGTAAGAGTGTAGTGAAATTGATTTTTTTTTGGGTGGGTGGGGATTGATGTTGGTTATGGGGAGAAAAATTAAGTGGGGATATATATATATATATATATATATATATATTTATTTATTTAGCATGTGTTTATATATATATATATTATATTTTATTTTATTTTTTTGGATCCTATTGGTTAGTTGATTGACATTTGCATTGGTATGATATCAAAACCTTGATCGTAAATACATGAAAATTATTTCATCTATGAGCGAGTGCCCTTCCATTTCTCTATAAATAGAAGTTCATTCCTTCATTATTTTCTTACGAATTCTTTGAAACTCAGAGAGAGAAAATTAGAGAGAAAGAAGAAAAGTATTTTTTTGTTACTTCCTACTCTTATATCCGGTTCTTTTACGGTGAGGGATGTTATTTCTTTTGTATTCAAGAAGAACTTACATTATTCCATTTCTTTATTATTACATTGGAATAAACTTTGTATCTGTGAGCTACCTATACTTGGTGACATTCTTTATTATTACATCTTTATTATTACATTGGAATATCACATGCATGTGTTTTACATGGGACTGGTTCCGTCTTTGTGGGATCTTTATATCTGTTGGAATATCACATATGTTTTTTTGGGACTGGTTATTATTTTTATTATTATTACGTTGGAATATCACATGCATGCGTTTTACATGGGACTGGTTCCATTATTTATTATTCGCATTTATTATTACATTGGAACATCACATCGGTGTGAATTTCACGACTTTGGTTCCATTATTATTATTACATTGGAATAACTTTATCATCTGATCTCGCATGCATGGTGATTTCTTTTGTTATTCCATTCGTTATTATACTCGGTTGGTTAAAATTTTGACTTCTATACTCCATGAAATTAGTGGAATATCCTTGATATTTGCGCTTCATCGATATTTTTCATGGAAATATTCTTACGAGCATTCTTGAATTTTACTCTACAAAGCGATATCATGTTGACAATTTGGGCGTTATTAGTTCTGAATAAATTAATTAAGTGAACTTGTTTTATTGAATTCTTATATCATTGTCATCATCCTCGTGTTTTATATTTTTTTGAAAGTCATACATGGCTTTGTAGTGCATAGATGGACTTGGTATGATTATGACGAGGGATTATTCGGTGTAATCATGGTAGTAATGTTACAAATGATGTGATAAAAGTCCTCATTGGGCGTAGTGCATTGATGGGACGGTTGTTGGCATGATCATGACCATTGATGAATACGAATATCCTTGGCGTAGTGCATGGATAATTTGTGGTCGTGACCTAATGAATATCCTTGGTAGTAGTAGTGCGGGATGATGTGGATTATTTAATAAAATTTGAGTCTCGGTGATAAAAGTGATGAAAACCTTTTAAATCATAAAAGATAGTAGATTTTATTCTCTACTTGACTCTTTTAATGGATTGCTTATCATTGCTGATTAAACTTGATGTCTATTGTATTTTATCGGTTTAACATTGTTGAGACTAATGATAATTTATTACGCATTATCTTAGTCATAATATTTCTTCTTTGGGCTAGTTGAGCTCACCCTTTCTTTCCTTTATTCTCTTGAGGAAATGAGAAGCGTGTTTGGGACGAGTCGGGAGCGGAGTGATGGTCAGGATGATAGTATTAGCTAGTAGTCCTCACTATTACATTAAATAGTGTGACAATAAATGTAATGAGGACTCTATTTGAGAGTGGATATTGTCTAGAAGACAATATTTGTATTTAAACTCATTGTGAGACCGAATTTTATGAAATAAAAGTATTCAATTTTGCTATTTTGGTGAATAGTTAAATTGATAAAAGTTTAAAGTTAAGGGTGACATTTGAAATTTTTTCAAAGTAAGTGATGATGAAGTTTTGTTTTATTAGCTCAATTATTACTCTGATAATTCTTTGCATCATATCTCATATTATTGATTGATTATTATCACGATATCATCTGCATTATATGATATATTATTAAATAATAATTGAGGCGACAAAGTTATTCATATTATTAAATTGCAATATTTACAATGTACAGAAGTTTACGCGAGGAGAGGTTTGGTCACTAATTGCGGCCGATAGGGAGAAATCCTTATTGAAAAGCCCTACTTTCACAGGAGCGACACTGGTTGTTAAATATTGTGAGTTATAATATTAATGATGAATAAGTTCGTGTTGATTAAAGATGAATTTGATAGTTCCATTGTGTTGGGATTATTGGTGTTAGTTGAAATCGACATCTATTCCGATGATAATTGATGTTTGGGGGTTATATTGATAAATTGGATAATTTATCGGATAAATAAGCAATTAATTGCTACTAATTCACATGTTTATATAACTATTTGTTCATATGTGTGTACTATTGAGTCACATTTACTTACTATTAGGGGAGTTGGTGCAAGATTGATAATACTTGCATGACTAAGTTAAAAATGGAGGTATAGATGGAGTCTTATCTTGTAATTCGTATTTTCACATGATTATAACTATTGATTCACATGATTGAACTATTGATTCACATTATTTACTATTAGGGGAGGTGGTGCAAGTTTGATAATACTTGCGGGACTAAATTAAAAATGAAAGAAAAGTTGGAGGTATTGTCTTTGTAATTTTTTGAGCCCCAAAGCGTCTGATTATCGAAACTATATTTTTTCTATAAATAGAAGCTCATTCTTCCTTCATTTCTCACCAATTCACTAAAGCTTTAGAGCCATTATTATAGAGAGAAATTATGAGAGAAAGAGGAAGAAATGCGCTACCTCTTTATTCGAGTATCCGGTCTTCTTTTGAGGTAAGGGATATTATTTGTTGTACTCGTAAGGGTATTATTTCTTTCATATTCATGAAGAGAACTTACGATATTCCATTCTTTATTATTATGTTGGAATAACTTTGTTTATGCAATCTGCATACATGGTGAAATTCTTATTATTACATTCTTTATTATTACAGCCGGAATATCTTTGTTGGTCGTATTCGCTGACACAGTTCCATTAATTATTATTACATTTGGAATAACACATGCGTATGCGATCTATATAGCATGCATGGTGATTTTTATTGTTATTCCATTCTTTATTATTACATTTGGAATATCACAGCCGGTGCAATTTACTTTGACTGGTTAAGATTCTTTATTATACATTGGAATATCACATCCGGTGCGGATTCGCTTTGACTGGTTCAGATTCTTTATTATTTTGTTGAGAATAAACATGTTTGTCTGATCTATCATCTCATGCATGGTGAATTCTTACATTATTCCATTCTTTATTATTACATTGGAATAACTTTTGTACATGTGGATTACCACGTGCATGGTGAATGATCCTTTGTATTCATTCCTTATTAAATTGTGGAAATGATGCATTTACGTGGATTATGATGAAAGTCATAATAAAAGCATTGGGTGATGAAAAATCATGGGTATATGAAGTATTAGTAAGTGTTATGATGAGTTATGTTGGTTATTATGTGAAAACATGAAAGTTTCTTAGAAATCACAAAGGGTTGAAAAATCAGATTTTGGTGAAAATAGAACATGAAATTCAATTGACTATATCTCTATTATATTTTGAATTTTTGAGTGTGGTCAAGTTCTAGAGTTAGATCTATGAGTTTCCTAACTTATCAAGTGGAATCACATAAAAAGAATTTCTGATTTTCGTGTGGAATGATTTTAGTAAAGGATGAAAAATTTGGAAATGCTTAAAAAGCTCTTGTCCATATTTTTAAAAGGGCATTTTCGCCACTTAATTTGTGAGAAAAATTCCGGCCTTTTGGGACATGAAAATATATGGTATAAAGTACCTCTTGTCCAAAAATGAGCTCATTCAGGCTTAAAATGAGCAAGTTATGACCATTTCAATATTTAGGTTTTTAAATGAAAATGCTATACTTAGGAGTTCTATAACTCAGATGACCTTGAAATTTAAAGCTGGAAGATCACGTTAACATGTGTAAGATCTGCCTTAAGATTTGGGAATTTCTGGAGTTAAACTTGAGGTAGCTAATTTCTTAAGGAAATAATTAGAAAATGATTTTTGAAAAAATAGTAAATGAATTTTAAAAATTGAAGAAAATATATGTTCAATATGGGACTATATTACGCTAAATCCGAGAAAAGAAATATTTTTGGGAATTTGATTTGGTATTTTTCATGAAAATGCACTAGTTATGAGTATATGAGTTAAATATGTTATGTGAAGTTGAAAATTGGTAAATAAGATTTTATGGCTTGGGAATCTATATAGGGTATATGCAGATATTTTTGATAAAGGATTTGATCATTGGTGATGAAATCTTATGAGTATAGCATTTTGAATAATTAAATGCATTATTTGGTAAAGTGTAAACAATTAAAATAAATTGTTTATAAGTTTAAGAAGTGATTAAAATATTATTATAATATTAATAATATTTGATTATGAGTTTATTAAGTGATTGATAATATTTGGATAAATTTAAAGTCTTTAATATTTATCCTTATTTTCGTTGATTAATACTTATATCATTGTCATCATCCTCATGTATATATTATGTTGAAAGTCATACGTGGCTGTTGTATGGTGCATAGATGGACTTGGTATGATTATGACGAGGATTATTTGGTATAATCATGGTAGTAATATTACAAATGATGTGGAAAAAGTCCTCATTGGTAGTAGTAGTGCATTGATGGGAACGAGTTTTTGGTATGATTATGGCTATGGATTCTCTTGAAGGTGTGAAAGATGAATTGTTTTATGGCATGATCGATGCTAGATTGATGAAAACTCACGATTATCTTTGGCGTAGTGCATGGATAATTAAGTGGTGCGTGATCTTAAAAGAATATCCTTGGCCTATAGTGCGGGGATGAATTGATGATGTGGATTAATTATTGAGTTGAGTCTCGATGATGAAATATTAATTGGGGATGTGATAATAATGAATATCCTTTGGCGTAGTGCATGGATAATTCATGGATGTGATATTAATGAATATCCTTGGCCGTAGTGCAGGGGTGATTCGATGATGTGGATTATTTATTAAGCTGAGTCTCAGTGATAAAATATTGATAATAAACTTTTAAATTCGTAGAAGATAGTAGATATCATGCTCTACTTGACTCTTCTAAAATATAGTTGTATGTCTTTGGCTTTGTAGTGCAAAGATGAATTGTTAATGAATATCTTTGGTAGTAGTGAAAAACATGAATTTATTAGTATGATTATGAAGCAGGGATTGTGATTTGGTATAACCATGATTTTGATATTTCGGTGAAGATAGGTGATGAAAATTATCTTCATCACAGGTGCGAAAAAGAATTTAGAATCACAATTATGATTATGAGTTATTCATATGATTGTGGGCGAAATTGTTGATTGATGTTCTGAGGATAAAACATTATTGGTGGACTTTTAACATGGAGAAGATAATAGACACGATGGTCATTTGACTCTTTTAATGGATTGCTTCGTTCATTTGCAATTATGGTTGAAAAGTTTTATCATCTACCATATATTTCTAAATCTTTGATTTATTATTGATGAAGGCTATTGATAATTTAATTATCTTTAGTCATGATAGTCTTTCTTTGGGCTAGTTGTGCTCACCCTTTTTGCGTCACAATTCCTTTTAGGTAATAAGAGTGTGCCAAATTTGGGTGGGCGGGGATATGAGGAAATAGTGAGATGGTTAAGAGACTAATGAAGTTTCTCAATACATTATAAAATGGCATGCCATACAATATATAATTGCATTGAGGACCTAAGATGTGTGTGTCATATTTTATACGTCACTTAATAATTGATTTTGGTGAACAACAATAGGGTGATGAGAAGCAGAGCCTTGAAAGCGTCAAAAGTGCACGCATTAAAATGAAAGAAAGAAATCTTCTCGTGTCCCTTTGGAGACTTGAAATATTTGTTGTTGTACTTTATATGGCATGTAATAATTTGAGTATGAATATTGTCGTATTATATACGTTACAATATTTGTATTGAAACTCATAGTATATATGTCATCGTATTTTGCACGATAGTTGTATAAATGGAGTTTATAATTGTTTTTTGTACCATGTATTTGGCGACTCAAGATAGGTGATGTATACCTATTTTGGGGGCGTCACAACAGGTCTCTTGTACATGAGAGATACATCCTCAGTGGAAAGTTTGTACCAAGGATTAAGGACTTTGGTGATAACCTCAACGTCAACATCCTGAAGTTTCCTAAGAACTTTGGAATACACATCCAAGCAGTTCATCAAAGTCATCAGTGATAACTCTAATCCCCATCAGAAGTCGTGGGAGAAAACAGTCATCACGTCCCGTTGGAAAACAATCCAACAAACCACATACATTATGCATATACATCATGTTGTAGTACATTGCATTATGATTATCATTTTACATTTCAAGTGTATATTATTCTTTATCCTATCCATGCCATTACATTGCATGAATATGATAAAAAGGGGCATTTGTAGACACTCGAAATTTTGCATTCCTGTTACTAACATTGCAAAGAGGCGAATCGTTTTAGGAGATAACCTTGGAAAGCAGGCGGTTCAATTAGGAACAACCCTAGAATTATCGGTCTTACCATCTAGGAGACAACCCAAGAGATACTCGGTTCAAGTCCCGAAGATAACCGGGAGTTTCGGTTTGAACCTCGGAGACAACCCCAGGAATACGATTCGATTCAAAAATAACTTTGGAGAGTCATTTCCATCTTGGAGAACAACCGAGATACTCGAGTTCGATCTCAAAGACAACCACGAGAGGTTGAGTTTTAACTTTGGAAACAATCCCAAGGAATGCGATTGCGATTCGGAATAACCGGAAATGCTCATTTTGACCCTTTCAGTCAGCTTCAACCTTAGAGATAACCCCGAGGCACTCAGTTCTAATCCCGGAGATTTCCCCAGGAGGTCAACCACACCTCGAAGACAACCCCGAGGACATTCAGCACTTGTAGCAGCCCAATCTCAGAGATAACCCTGAGCAACAACTGCTAAATCGGCCCAAACCAGAGATAACCCGGTGAGGGGAAAAATCATCATTTTGACACCTCGATTCTATATTTTCACCGTCTCAACAACATTTCAACATACATTCTACACAATAGTATCCTACAGGAACGATAGCTCCAATCCCGAGTGACTACTACACAAGGAAGCACAACGGATATAATTTGAAGCTTGAAGACCTGGGCATGGTCCCATCTTCCTGACTTTGTACAACCTCTAATCCCATGTCATTTGTGTAGCTCTCGACAACAACACTCCGAAAAAGGTCTTATACCCTCAATCAGATGCCCGGATTGAAGTTCTGAAAGTTCGAGCGGACAACGCGTGACGCCCCCAAAATAGGTATACATATCCCATCTTGGGTCGCCAAATACATGGTACTGAATACAAATACAAACTTAATTATACAACATGACGCTGAGAGTTTTTACACGAATATTATCTTTTAGACAATATCCAAACTCAAATAGAGTCCTCATTACATTTATTATCATACTAATTTATAGAATAGTGAGGACTACTATAACACCATCCCGGACCATCACTCCAGTTCCCCGACTAGTCCCGGCTACGTTCTCATTTCCTGAAGAGAACAATGAAAGCAAAAGGGTGAGCTCAACTAGCCTAGCAAGAAATATTATGACTAAGATAATGCAGAATAAATTATCATTAGTCTTCAACAGTGTTAAACTAATAAAATAGAATAAACATCAAGTTTAACTGCAGCGGAACAAGCAATCCATTAGAAGAGTCAAGTAGAGCATGATATCTACTATCTTACATATTTAAAAAGTTTTTCATCAATTTTATCATTTGAGACTCATCTTAATAAATAAACCACATCATCGAATCATCCACACTACGGCCGAGGATATTCATGTAATCATCAATGGTAAGCATGATTATCTAAGAATAATCCACGGTCATAATCATACCAACAAACTGTCCATCAATGCACTACGGGCCAATGAGGACTTATACCACATCATTTGTAACATTACGGGTCACGATTATACCCGAATGATCCATGGTCGTAATCATACCAATCAACGATCCATCTATGCTGCGTAAGCAAAGATGACTTTCATCACAATATAAGCATGAGGATGATGACAATGATATAACCATTAATAAAAGCGAAATCAAGGATAAATTTTAAAGACTTTAAATTTATCCGGAGTTTAAAATATCAAATTGTCAACATAATCTTTGCTTTGTGGAGTAAAATTCAAGAATAATATTCATGTATCAAAAATAATTTGTACAGAAAAGAAATATATTTTTCGGGTGAATAGTACCCCATGAATAGTACCCTGTGAATAGTACTTCGGGAGTAGTACCTCGTGAATAGTACCCCGACATAAAAAGTGTCCCAAATACCCGATTGAATAATATTTGAGGGAATAATAACTGTGTGAATAGTAACCCATGAATAGTAACTCATGAATAGTAACTTTGGCATAAAAAGTGCCCCGAATACTTGGATGAATAATATTTGAGTGAATAGTAACCAAATGAATAGTAACCCATAAATAGTAACTCATGAATAATATTCCGGTATGAAAAGATCAATAATTATCAAGAAAGCTCATAATAATATTTCCATGAAAAGATACTGGATGAAGCGCAAATATCAAAGATATTCTACTTATTTCACGAAGTATAGAAGTAATACTTTAACAGAATGAGTGTAGAATTAGGAATATGAAGCAAAATAATATTACTCACATACTACAGAGTATGAAAGAAAATATTATTTCTACGAATACTGAAAAATATAATATCCCTTACCTCAGAAGAAGACTGGATACTGAAATAGTGAGATAGCAGACTTCTCTTCTTCTTTCTCTCTATAGGTTCTCTCTCTATAATTACTCTTGTTAGTCTTAGTGAATTGGCGAGAATGAAAGAAGAATGAGCTTCTATTTATAGGAAAATATAGTTTCGATAATTGCACGTTTTGAAGTTCGAAATTTTACAGTATAATAACTTCATCTTTTTCTTCATTTTAATTTAGTCCTGCAAGTATTATCAAACTTGCACCACCTCCCCTAATAATACATCATGTGAATCAATAGTACATTCATGTGAATCAATAGTTCTATACATGTGAAAAAAATAGTTACAGTATAGTACCTTCATCTATACCTCCATTTTTAATTTAGTCTTACAAGTATTATCAATCTTGCACCACCTCCCCTAATAGTACATGCATTAGAATCAATAGTACACACATGTGAACAAATAGTTATAAGCATGTGAATTAATTTTAATTAATTGCTCATTTATCCAATTAATTACCCGATTGGTCAATATAACCTCCAGAAATCAATTATTATCGAAATAAATGTCAATTTCCACTAACACTAATAATCCCAACATAATGGAACTATCAAATTCATCTTTAATCAACACGAACTTATTCATCATTAATATTATAACTCACAATATTTAACAACCAGATCATTCCCAGGAAAGAAGGGCTTTCGATAAGGATTTCTCCCTATTGGCGCGCAATTAGGTGACCAAACCTCTCCTCGACAGAACTTTCTAGACATCGTCAATATTATAAATAATAATATGAATAACTTTGTTGTCTCAATTATTGATTTAATAATATAGAATATTGATACAGTGATAATAATTGAATCAATAATATGAGAGATATTATGCAGCAATAATTGAGTATAACTGAGTGACTTCTCACGTAAGCATCAATAATCAATATCGTGTGCTACTATGAAACCACGCGTATTACTGTACTTTTACCACCGGGTAGTTCAACAGTTTAACGGTAAAACTTTCGCCGTTATTTTTATAAAAAGATAATTACATCATTTTTAACTTCGACAATACTTTCGTTGTGGGGTCCACTAATGATGATTGTCTTGCCGTCAATACGAATATTCCCTGTTAAAAGCGAATATTCTCCGACCAATCGAATATTATATAACCACTTACTTACTTTGCAAAATTTGTAAATATTACCCACAACTATAACATTATATCAAATCCACACAATAATATTCAAAAATATATTTCAAGAAAAATTATTCTTTATTCATAAAAGTTGGGATCTTACACAACGCGATGCATGCATACATGAATTTCGAGACAACAGGACCATGAGCTCGGGCGTATGAGTGCATCTGTAGGTGCCGCAGTCTCATGGCTCCCCTCTATAAATAGAGGATTGAGGTGGCCATTTACATAGAGAAAAGCGAGGAAGCCCTATCTAATTTGCTCTGTACACTTTATAAATGAAAGTGCTTTCTCATTTCAAACACTTGTAAGCTTATACTTTGCTATATTTTCTTTGGTGGAGAATGAGTGTTCATCCATTTAAAGCTATTGAAGTCTTCTTTGGCAATCCTTTGTAAGCCTTCTTACATTTCTTAAAGCCTTTCTCCTTCTTCATGCACTTTTAGATTCTTCACGTTGAGAGTCGTGTTGCGTGTGTATGCCTAGAACTTCGGTCCGTGGCTTTTTATTTATTTTGTATATATATACTTCTATATATATATATATATATATATAAATTTTTATATATATATATATAAGTCGATAATGTTAGTATAAATATATATATATATATACTTATATATAAACTGTTGTCAAACTCTGTTCGATGAGCCTGGACTCACATCCGGAGCATTTATTGCTTTTATATATATATACTTATATATAAACTATTGCCGAACTCTGTTCGATGAGCCTGGATTTATATCTGGTGCGTTTACTGCTTATATATATAT